>JAKSZT010054393.1:574106-790932 GCA_026826555.1 Tolypeutes matacus
AAAAAAAAAAAAAAAAAAAAAAAAAAGAACTCAGCACTTTGCTTTCCAATCTAGTGCTCTTTCAGAAAAATCATATCACTTGGCATTTCCACTCGGTTCAGAATTTGGAATGACATCATTGGAAATCCCAGGATGAAGTATCTATGAAAAGCCAATTTCCATTTCCCCCAAAGCTCTCGTTTGTGTTTTATTGCCTCAGTAAACTGGAGCAGGGCTCTGGGATGGAAGGGGACAGTGGGTGCTGGGGGCTGCTGAGCTGAATCATGGGGCTGCGGTGATCCTAGCCTGGGCCGATAAGGGCTTGTCCAAGTCAACCTGGGGAGCACACATGGGCCTTCCATCCCCAGAGCTTCTGGAAGAACACTTTGTTCTGCAGGGGCTGCAGCCGGGGTAACAGGAGAGTGACAGACGCCAGTAAAGCCCTGTAGCCTGCTGCAGCTGCTTCCTGTTGTCAGAGGGGCTGAGCTCCCTGCCCCCCTGGCTCCTGCCTGGCTCTCCAGGTGGTCACCTGCCTCAGAGGCCAGCGACTTCCCACAGACTCAGAGGAAGACTCTGATCAAGGAGTGAGAACTCAGACTGAGGAAGTGTTTGGCAGCCAGGCATGTTTCCAGCCTCATGGCTCACCAGCCCCTGTGCAAACAGGGTCCTATCTCTTGAATATGCGTGTTCATTCCAGTCCAGGTTTCCTTTCCCCATCTAGAAGACTGTTCCCATCCTCCCCGCAGAGCCAAACCCTCCCCATTCTTTGGGCCCCCTCAGTGCCATCTCTTCCTTGAAGGCCTGTCCACAATGGCTACCACCCACCCCAGATATAGCAGACCTCTGGTACGAGACTGTGGGTCCTAACTTCACACAGCCTTGTTTTGTGGTTTAACATTTCACCTGGGTTTGTTTTGTCTTCTCTTTAAGTCTTGAAGACTCAAGATTTCAAGACAAGAGAATCTGGGTTTCTAACCACTACCTCCTACAAACAAGATTCCCTCACAGAGGCTGAGTTCAGAGCTGACCCTATTGTAATTGAGTGTCCCAGTGTCTCTGCCTTGGTTCCTGTCTGAATTCTGCCACATAAAACAATACTTTGGACACTGTGGTGTGTTGGAAGGAGAAGAAGGGTGACTTGGGTTCCCCTCCCCAGAATTTTCTGCCTGGTAGTCACGTTGCCTCGTTTCAGGAAGCTGATCAAGGCCTTGCCTCTCCAAGCTTGCTGGTTCTCACTGCTTCTAGTTCCCCTATGACTAATAATGAGGGTGTCATGGGGCTGGCCTGAACTGGCCACCTTGTCCTGTGACAGAAAGGATTCTTTCAGTATGATGACTGCAGGTGGAAAGCAAGGGAAGGGGGAGAGTGGTGGTGCCTGCAGGGTACCAGCTTCAGATGCACGGCTCATAGAACATTCCTGATAGAGACTGCCCAGCCTCTGTCTCATACCTTGTGGTTCTCTTCACTCCAAACTTCAGGCAGGGCTTGGCTCCCTCTCCCCAAGGCATCTGAGAGGGGCTGAAGTAAGGGTGGATTGAGCAGTAACCCGGCCTCTCAGCCCTCTGCTCTTCCCTCCATTGTGAAACGGCCTTGGATGAGGGCCAAGCAGGAAGCTGCCTCCTATAGCTTCTGATGTGTGGCATGGCGCCTGGGGTGTGAGGATGGGCCCCAGGCTCTTCCCTTCTCCATGAGGCTGACATAAAGAGCCCACCTGCTAGGAAGCAGCCTTAGCCACCCTTGGCTAATCACAAGGGATCTTTGTCCTCTTTCCCCACAGCCACATGGGGTATTTGGAGGGGTGTGAAGGGCAGTGGAAAGTATGTGGGCTTGGGGCTCAGGGCTTCCAACCTCTCCTCTGCCATTACCTAGCTTTGTCACCTTAGGCAAGTCACTTCCCCTCTCTGGGTCTCACTTAGTTTTCTTTCTTTTTTTTTTTTTTTTAAGATTTTATTTATTTATTCATTCATCCCCCCCTTGCTGCTCGTGCTCGCTGGGTCAGCCAACCACGCGTGCAGGCGGGCCCGCCCCCACCAGGAGGCCCCAGGAATCGAACCCGGGGCCTCCTATATGGTAAATGGGAGCCCTACTGATTGAGCCACAGCCGCTTCCCTCACTTAGTTTTCTTACTTATGAATAATTAGAAGGTAAAGGGTAAGACTAGAAAGATCCCAGAGGCCCCTTCTAGCTCGATATTGGGACTCACCTTTGCTAGTGATTCACTGATGTCATTACCAGAACTTGGCTCTGATCTGACCGGGAGCCTCTGTTCATTGTGTCTATCTTGGTTTCCCTATAAAAAGCTGCATCTGTTGGTTTCTCAGAGGGGAGGAGCAGGCTTCCCTGGACAATCAAGGATGAATGATGACATAAAGGCCAAGAAATGAACAGCATCTGCTGCTTTGGGGAGTGAGGACACCTGGGTAATTTGTGCCAAAACTCTGGCTATATAATTTCCGGTCCTTGACTTCCAGTCAGGAAATTAAAAAAATTTGGACCTCTAGTCATGAATAAATGGGCTCCTCCTCCCACCCACTAGGCCCAGAAAGCCTCTCCTCATGAAAGTGTGGGGACGAAGAAGGCAGAAGAGGACAACGTTGTCCAATGCTTGAACAAAAACCAGGCTTGCCTTTCTTGGCCTCAGTTTCCCCTCATACAATAGAGGGCTGTGGTGGCTCTCCTTCCTGAGGTTCAGTAAGGAGGGAAATTCTAGACAGGCAGGGGAGAAAAACTGGGAAAGGAAGCTCATACACATTTTATGAGTGCCACCACCCAATTTTGTAGAAGGCTGGTCTTCCAGGCATGTGGAAAACACGGGCTGTCCATGGGTATAGCTTATAGGATATTGGGAATTCCTCTGAGTATCTCCCCAAAGCCCATCTCCTGAAATCCCACCATTAGCGTCCTTTCTTTGTTTAATATTGCCTAAGTTCCCTCCAGAAATGGGGTGTGTATGACATATTAACCATGCCATGAACATGTTAGCATGGTTTAGCTACCAGATGTGTAGCCTCTGCACAGCTTGTTGGGGCTAGTGAGGCACTGAGGCTTTGGTGGGGGTGGGGGGAAAGATGTTTGGAGGACTGAATATTTGTACCACAGATCACTTACTGCCTGAGTAGGAGGGGAGATAACAATGAAACCTGGCCTTTCCTGCCATCTTTCTTATTTACAAAATGTTTTTATATACATTTATATATTCAACTTCACCACAGCAGTGTGAGGGAGACATTCCCATTTGCACAGTTGAAGCTCATAGAGGTTAAAGTAACTTTCCTTCAGAGACACAGCCAAGAAATGCTGAGATGGTTCTCGAATCCAAGGATTGAGCACTCAGAAGGCAGGATTTTGCCTGTAAGTATGTGTGGAGAGGGGCAGTGGGGTGGTGATGGGGCAGGTTTAATGGAGGTGGAGAGAGCCATGCCAAGAGGGAAGAAGGGAAAGACAAGAAGTAGAAAGTGGGGTCTCAGCTTCCTTCCCCAGCTTTTCTACTCTGCCCAGGGCTGCTTTCTCCCCTCCCTCCATCTCACCATCTCCTACCCCTTCCCACCACCTCTTTGGACACCTGAAAGGTCCTATCTTCATCCCTGGGGTGCCCTCAGGTTGCACATCTTGCATGTTCTCTGGGCCCAGATGCAGTGTCCAGGCTCTGAAGGCATCTGCCTGGGGTTCAAATCTCCATTCTATCTCTTACTAATTGTGTGAACCAAGGTAACTCGTTTCACTTTTTGGTGGCTCAGTGCTTCCATCCTTGAAATGGACATAAAAGAATACTCACAAGACTAGTATGAAGATTCAAGAGATAAGGTATGTAAAGGACCTAGAAAAGAGCTTGGCAGGTACTACATTCTCAATAAATGCAAGTAAGCTATTATCTGAGGAAAGTCTCCCGGTACCTGGGAAGAAAACAGCTCTGTAAGTCCCAAGGTCAAGAACTCGGTGGGCCTCCTCCAGTGCTTGGGGCCCGTGCGCCGGCGCTCATTTAGTTCTTGAAGGAAATGAGGGGCGGATGATAATCTGTTACACAGAAGGCTCAAGCCTCAGTAGAAGTGATTTTGAAAACTAATCACCAAAATCTTGGATATTCTTACGGTATAAAGTAAGTGGTGGGATCAGAAGATCCGGGCACGGCCGGGACTGCCTCGGCTCCGCGCTTCCGGCGAGGTCGGGGCGTCCCCTGCCGGCCCCGAGGAGCTGTGCAGGCCGCCCAGGGCGACGCTCCCGCTTCTGAGCCGCCTGCCCGGTATGGGGTGGTGGTGGGAAGTGTGTGTGTGTGTGTGTGTGTGTGTGTACTTGTGCGTGTGTGTACAGTGCTAATCACTGACACTCGTGGGCTCTAGAAAATTCTCTATGTCCCCCTGGAGTGGAGGAAAAAAAGGTAACTCAAAAATTTGGAAGTGGAAATAACCTTACAATGTAGTCTTAAGACCTTAACATAAAGATGGAAAATAATGACTATCTATTGGGTGCTTACTATGAGTCTAGGAAGGGTGGGTGTAGCAATGGCTACAGGGTGGTTATTCTCTCCCTCTGGGCACCTGGGCTTCCAGCACACAGCTTCATCTTCTTCTGGCCGCCCTTCCAGCTTCCTCTAGTTGCTAAACACCTTCCACTGACTCACGAGGTGCCCACGGTGACTCACTCCTGTCACCCTGAACCCAAACCACTCGAGTGCCATTCACTGCTGTGTTTTGATGATAAACTCCTTCCTTCACCCTGAGCCAGTACACTGGTCTCAGGGAGGCAGCTCAGAACCCAAGGTGTGGCTCCCCTCAAGGCAAAACTGAAACAGTCAACCTGGCACAGATGACAGACTCCGAAAGCACACTGTCTGGCAAGGTGGGTACTAATCCAGGGATGTTGTCCTTGCAATCTG
This sequence comes from Tolypeutes matacus, assembly GCA_026826555.1. Lineage (NCBI taxonomy): Eukaryota > Metazoa > Chordata > Mammalia > Cingulata > Chlamyphoridae > Tolypeutes > Tolypeutes matacus. Next base: position 578,959 of record JAKSZT010054393.1, read on the forward strand.
CTTCTGTAGAACAAATCCGTCCGGAAGAGTTGGGAATGGGAACAGCCAAGTTCAATGTAGGTGACTGGATGTAATAATGCACATGGTAACTCATTTAATCCTCCCCACAACACAGTGAGATAGGAATTTTTAAATTATATCCCCACTTTATAGATGAGGAAATGGAGGAGTGTGATTTTAGAGTAAGCAAAAAAGGTTAGTGGGTGTCTCCAGTGGAAAACTATGCATTATCTAGAGCACACTCTTATGGTTATCTGAGTCTAGCCTTTCAGTGCCTTTGCGCTATTTAACTTGGTAGGTTGTAGAGAACTAATGGCAAGGGAAACGGATGTGGCTCAAGAGGTTCGGCGTCCGTCTACCATATGGAGAGACCAGGGTTTGATCCCCAGTACCTCCCGGTAAAAACAAAACAAAAAAACTAATGGCAATGCAAATTATTCTTATCTATGAGCATGCAAATAATTTCTGTTTAGTGGAGGGACAACCCTCCTTTCTTTTGGAAAATCCAATTTTATTTCCGTTTACAATTTTTTTTTTTAAAGATTTATTTATTTCTCCCCCCGCCTTGTTGTTTCACACTCGCTGTGTGTGCTTTCTGTGTGTTCTTCCGTGTCTGCTTGTCTTCTCTTCAGGCAGCAACGGGAACCAATCCCGGGATCTTCTGGAGTGGAGAGAGGCGCTCAATCTTTTGTGCCACCCCAGCACCCTGATCTGCTACGTCTCTCGTTGTCTCTCTTCTGTATCTCTTTTAGTTGCATCATCTTGCTGCGCCAGTGAGCTGGCGGTAGACCAGCTTGCTTTTCACCAGGAGGCCCCGGGAATCAAACCCTGGATCTCCCATATGGTAGACGGGAGCCCAATCACTTGAGCCATATCCACTTCCCCCGTTTACAAATTTATTTTAATATTCTGCATCTATAAATTTGTACTTAATAAGTTCAATGAAACTTTAATATGTATATGAGAACCATGATTTCATCTTTCTTTTGGAAATTAGACTTTAATAGGGGTCATGCAATTTGCCTTCAGTCATTAAGACAAAAATGGGATGTGCTGGGATTCAAACCCAGGCAGCCAGGATCTGTGTTTATCACCACCACACTACATACCAGGCACTGCAAAGTTTACCTGCATTGGAGTAACTGCTGGTATAAAATAATCAACCCTTCACTTAACCAAGTATACTGACTCTAATTCTAACCCTAACTCTAGTAAAAACCTAATAAATTGCATTGCTCATTGGGGGACATGATTTTAGATGGGATAAGGAGAAACATTCATCCAGGCCCCCTGCCCAGGCAGCTGAGGAGACCGGGGAGTTATTCTCTTGTGGGTCTCTATAGTAGCCCCTTGCACGGGAGGCAGCTGAGTCTGGTACAAAAGGGATGCCGGCATACTGCGCCAAGGGGTTCCGTTTTGCTCTTGGTGCTGCCTAGGCCCTTTGCTGAGGGCCCTTTGATGTGGAAGAGGGTATGGGAGCCATTTTCATTTCACAGTTCTCCTGGGGTACAAGAGAGGGAGTGGGAAGGTGTCTGGCCTGTAGGTCTTGGAAAACTGTGACTCAGCCTCCTGCCTTGCATACTCCTCTGTCCCAATGACCCAAAGCAACCAACCTTTAGTATATATTTATTTATTTTTTAAAGATTTATTTATTATACCCCCCCCCATTGTTTTGGGCTCGCTGTCTGCTCTCTGTATGTTCTTCTGTGTCTGCTTGTCTTCTCTTTAGGTGGCACTGGGAACCGATCCTGGGACCTTCTGGAGTGAGAAAGAGGCTCTCAATCTCTTGCGCCACCTCAGCTCCCTGGTCTGCTGCGTCTCTTATCGTCTTTTCTCTGTGTCTCTTTTTGTTGTGTCATCTTGCTGCACCAGCTGTCCACTTGGGCCAGCACTCCTGTGTGGGCCAGCTTGCCACTCAGGCCAGCTTGCCTTTCACCAGGAGGCCCCGGGAAGCAAACCCTAGGCCTCCCATATGGTAGATGGAAGCCCAGTCACTTGAGCCACATCTGTTTCCTGTAGTATACATTTAAATCACAATTTGAATAATGACATATTACCCTGACTGTGCATAATTGCAAATTAGGATTTCGGTTGCTGGATAACAACAAAACTTAACCATGTCTTATTGACATACACTCTCAATTTCAATGTGTGCTGAGCTACCTTTGTTCCTGACTGCTCATAAGCAATTCTATTTCTCTCACTGGAGAATTTGTTTTCAGATCTGTATTTTTAGAAATTGATTGGGTTCATTATTGCTTTTATTCATTAATTTTTTATTCTAAAAATTTTTAATTTGTCAACCTTATTATTTATTCGCCTCCCCCCCCCATGGCTCCCTCATCTATTTGCTCATTATTTTTGCTCACTGTTTTTTTTTCTCATTGTCTGCTTGTTGTCTGCTCATTGTCTGATTCTTCTTTTTAGGAGGCACTGGGAACCAAACCCAGGACTACCCATGTGGAAGGCAGGTGCCCAACTGCTTGAGCCACATCCACTCCCTGCTTTTTTGCTCATTACCTGCTCGTTGTTTGCTAATTGCTTGTTGTCTTGCTTGTTGTCTGCTTGGTTTTTTTTACTCATCTGCTCATTGTTTTTTCTCGGCTGCTCATTTTTTTGTCTGCTTGTTGTTTTTGCTCGATGTTTGCTTGTTTGTCTTCTTTAGGAGGCACCAGGAACTGAACCTGGGACCTCCCATGTAGGAGGCAGGCACCCACTGCCTGAGCTACATCCGCTCCCCATGGTATTTATTTTTATGATCGCTCTTATTTATGGCAAATGATATTGGTTTTCCATTTAAGATAATGATATTAAATAAACATATTTAAGTATGAAATGAGTCACTTTAAAGAAAAATATTAACAGTACAGGTGGTATTAGGATGATGGCAGAAATCAGGATAGTGATGTCCAAATGACAAAGGTGGATGGTCTATAAATAATAATAGTGGCCAAAACTGTTTATTGAGCACTTATTATGTGGCAGGCCCATTGAAAGAAGCACTGTCCAGTGGCGCTTTCTGTGATGAGGGAAGTGTTCTATATCTGCACTGTCCAAGCCACCTGTGGCTGTTGAGCCCTTGAAATGGGGCTTATGTGACAAAGGAGCTGAAGTTTTAATTTTATTTTTAATTAATTTAAATTTAAATATCCACATATGCCAAATTAGGCAGTGCCGGAAAATCCTTATAACATCTATGAAATAGATATTATTACTGTCATTTTCCAACAAAGAGATGTAGGTCTTGAGAGGTTGCATGAGATCATGTAACTAATAAGGAGCAAAGGTGGGATCTGAACCCAGACCTGCCTGACTCTAGAACAGGTGCTCTTAATCACTTCCCATGGAAAAATACAGTCCAAAGAATACTCTGTCGACAGTTAAATTGTATGGCCTCAGTGTGATGCTAAAACTGACAGAACTGAGTGGTTTATTCTGTTGGGGATAACTTTTAGACTTCACCTAAGGTGGCTGGCATGACTGTTGATTCTTGAGCAGAACTGAAGTGTGACTGAGCCCATGGGAAGCAGGTGAGATGTGTTCTCACTGAAGGCTAATCTTGATAGGGCTCCAGATGAATCACAACCTCCAGGCTGTGAGCGCCTCAAGGGCAGGGCCATCTCCTTCACCTGATGCCCTCTGTACCTACCCATGGCTTGAAAGAACATTACCCAAAATCAATGAATGATAGAAGCTCAGAACCCGATGGTCATCATTTAGGCAAATGCTTAAATCACACAACCACAGTAAATGGTTCCACTTGAACACATGACAACAAATATTAAATGGGCTCTTACATTGCCTGACAATCAGATAATCCATTCCAATATGTTTGCTCTCTGATGACTGCACTTTTAAATTTTCAGCACCCTTTGCCTGCTTTTCGCCTTAGACTGATGACCTTGTGTAGCAGACCTTTGTTGGCATTTGGTTCCCAGGGATCTGAACTTATTTGTAATTCCCCATTGGGTGAGTCTTGGTGAGAGGCAAGGAAAATCAAAGGATCAAAATGTCCCTCTCCTCACCCATCCCCAGCCACTTGGACTCAGGCCTAGGGCTGGCTAATTTCGTGCTCCCCATCAGAACTTTGACCTCTGAGGTAGTGACACAAGGACTAGGACTCTTTAGACATTTTTAATAGCAGTGACCATTATAGAGTGCTCCTCTGTTAGCAGCTGAATAGGAGGGGTTTTTACCATACTGTTCCTGTATGTGTTAGTCCTGTGGCAAGTGAAGATGATGCCTCAATTTTTAATTTTGGCTTTTACCTCTTTTCTGAACTCCAAATTTGTATATTCAGCCTCTTACTTGATAATTCCACTTGGACACTTAATAGGCATCTCAGATATTACATAATCAAAACAAAATTTTTTACTTTCTACAAAACTTTTTATTTCCCAAGTCTTTCCTATCTTAGTAAATGGCACCACCGTACACCCAGTTGCTCAAATTAAAAGTTTAGGAGGGGGAAGTGGATGTAGCTCAAGCAATTGGGTATCTGCCTACCACATGGGAGGTTCCAGGTTCGGTTTCTGGTGCCTCCTAAAGACGAGCAAGACAGTGAGATGAAGCAATGGGCTGGTGCTGCGAGCTGACACAACCAGATGACACACCCAGATGATATGACGAGGAGACACAATGAGGAAGCACAATGTGAGACACAACTAGCAGGAAGCGGAGGTGGCTCAAGCGATTGGGCACCTTCATCCCACATGGGAGGTCCCAGATTCAGTTCCCGGTGCCTCCTAAAAAAAAAAAGAAGACAAGCAGACACAGAGAGCAGACAGTGAGTGCAAACAATGGGGGGTGGCAGGGGGAGAAATAAATAAAATAAATCTTAAAAAAAAAAAATCTAGGGGGGAGCATATGTGGCTCAAGTGGTTAAGTTCCCACCTCCCACATGGGAGGTCCTAGGTTTGGTTTCCGGTACCTCCTGGAGGAACAAAAATGAACAAGAAAAACAGGCAGGAAAGACAACTCAGGGAATCTAATGTGGCTCAGTGGTTGAGTGCTGGCTTCCCACATAAGAGGTCCTGGGTTCAATCCCCAGTACTCCTAAAAAAAAAAAAAAAAAAGAAGAAGTCTAGGAATCATTCCCAATTCCTTAAAGCTCACATCCAATCCAGCATGAATCCTGTTGGCTCTAACATACCTAATCTCTACTGCAATAGTGCTGGCACTTGGACTTCTGCAGTAGTGAAGCAGGCTAGTAAAATAGGGAACCAATAGATGGATCTGGAACCTGACAAGAAGTCCACATGGATATTGATACCCCCAAGATGGAGGCTGGAAGACTCTCGCGTGAGATTTCCTCTGGAAGCCAGGAGAAGCCCCAGATATTCTCCAGGGACATTATCATTGGGCCCACCCTGGGGATTGATGGGTGGGATAATCAGTCAAATCAGCAAACAGCTGGGACTCCCGTGTCATTAGCAAAGGGGTGAATAATAATGGTTTAAAAACAAGCCTTGGGAAGCGGCTGTGGCTCAATTGGTTGGGCTCCCGTTTATCATATGGGAAGCCCCAGGTTCCATCCCCAGGGCCTCCTGGTGAAGGAGCTCCTGTGGCAAGGTGAGCAGAGAGCTCAGGACCCACGTGGTGTGGTGAGCTGGTGCAACAAAGGAAGACAAGCAGGAAGGGGGGATAAATAAATTAAAAAAAAAAAAAAAGCAAGCGCAAAGGAAGCTCTCGCCCTCTTGCCTTCTGCACCTTGCTTTTGCCGTGTTCCCCCTGCATGGATCAACACGCACAAGTAAAACCTGGGCATTTATAATCTATAATGGGAAATTGTAGCCTGTAAACCAGCCCTCTTTATCACTCTTCAGTCCCTTTTAATATACTCTCTACCGGGGACCCATGATCTGTTATTTTCTCCCATTTCTCTTCCCTCCCTACCTTAATTAACTGGCCTAACAAACCCAACGTGCTCTTGAAATTCATTTCTGCAGCATAGTCAAGAACCTAGACAAAATCTGGTAACAGTAGTCTCTGTGGTAGGCTGAATAACAGTCTCCCAAAGATGTTTACATCCCAATCCCAAAACCTGTGATTATGTTAACCTTTGTAGATGTGATTAAAATAAGATTGTTACATGGGAAGTTATCCTGGATTTTCCAGGTGGGCCCAATATAATCACAATGATCCTTATAAGAGGGAGGTAGGACGCTCAGAGTCATTAGCAGAAGATGTGAGGATGAAAGTAAGAGATTGGAATGATGCAAGGAAGGAGGATGCCAGCCAAGCAAAGCAGGAGGCCACTAGAAGCTGGAAAAGGCAAGAAATGGATTCTTCCCTGAAGCCACCTGATGGAAAACAGCCCTGCAAACATCCTGATTTTAGACTTCTGGCCTCCAGAACTGTAAGAGAAGACATTCATGCTGTTTTTTTTGTTTTTGTTTTTTGTTTTTTTTTTTAAGATTTTATTTATTTATTCATTTATCCCCCCCTTGCTGCTTGTGCTCGCTGGGTTAGCTAACCACGCTGTGTGGGTGGGCTTGCCTTCACCAGGAGGCCCCGGGAACCGAACCCGGGGCCTCCCATATGGTAAACGGGAGCCCTACTGATTGAGCCACAGCTGCTTCCCACATTCATGCTGTTTTTAAGCCACTAAGTTCATGGCAATTTGTTAGAGCAATAGGAAGCTAATAATTTGTCTCCCCATTTCTTGCCTTGCCTTTATACAGTCCATTCTTCACACCACAGACAGGGGGATCTTTTTTCTTTTTTCTTTTTAATATACTTAAAAAAGATTTTTAAAAAAAGATACTTAGATTATATAAATGTTACATAAAAAATATAGGGGATTCCCCATGCCCAGGGGGATCTTTTAAAAATGTAAATCAGATTGTCAATGTTCTGCTTAAAGCCTCCTTAACAAGATTCTCTGAATCTGGAACAAAATCCAAACTTACTATGGCTTATATAAGAAAAATCCTACACGATTGCCAACCTCTCAATACTCTTTCTTCACTTCTCGTTTCCCAAGTGTCCCACCTCCCTCCTTATATCCTTTTTCCCAACCCCACCTCCATCTTGCTGACACAGGGCAATTTGTTTCCATCTGGGAGCCTTTGTTCTAGCCACTTCCTCTGTCTGAGGCACTGTCTGTATATGTTTGGATTCTGTTTAGCTGTCAGCTCAAAGTTCTCCTCCTCAAAGAGAACTTCCCTGACCCCCACCTAGTCCTTTTATTACTCATTTGTATCATCCTGTTTAGTTGTCATCACATTACTCATTATCTGAAGCCATACCACTTACTCCTTTACTTGTTTATGGTTTATTTCCTATCTACCCCTTTAGCCCAAGTTCCAGGAGACCAAGGATTTAACTTGTCTTGTATTCTGCTGTATCCCCAACCCCTAGAACAGTGCCAGGCTCAAGCACTCAGTAAAAGCCTGTTGCATGATTCAACGCTTGACTTTACAGTGAGCCTAGAGTTTAAGCTGGCTACTGGCATAGGAGGTTCTAGAACCCAGGTCTCCTGACTAAATCTAGAGGTGGAACTCAAACCCTGCTCTAGACCCTAGAGCAGCTAAGGTGGCGGCCCTTAGGGCCACCCAACCTAATCAGAGGAGAGTTCAGAGCCTCCCCATGAGAATTTATAATAATGATTGATAATGAGAACAACAGCAATAATAACACTTTCTATGTGCCAGGCCTTATTCCAGGTGCTTAATATATATTAACTCATTTAATCTTCACAACCACACTGCGAAATAGATACTATTATCTTGACTTTAAGGATGAGGAAACTGAGGCAATAAACTGTCAGGTAACTTGTCCAACATACGGCAGGATTAAACACAGCTGTTTCTATCTAATCCTTTTTTTTTTTTTTTTTTTTTTTAATGCGCTCTCTTACTCCCTTTGCGGAACCACAGAACGGCCCAAGAAGGTACTTTACGATTCCTAGTCCCGGGCAGTGAGGGCGTCTCAGGGCGCGGGCGCCGGCAACTGGTGGGCGGGGCGGGAATAGGACGGAAGCAGGGATTGGTGGAGAATTGAAACCTAATAGAGGAAGTCCCGCCCAGGCAGGCGAAACTTCCGGTCCCAACTGCTTGGGGTTTATGCTGACGGAGCAGAGCCAGCAGCGCCGGGATGGTGCTGCTGGAGAGCGAGCAGGTAGTCAGATCTGGTCTGTTGAGGGACGGATGCGGCTCGGGGCTTCTGTTCCTTCCTGCGGGAGGGGCCGGGACTTGGCAGGGCGAGGGTTTGGGGCCGCGTAACGGGGCCGGGCTTGTTGTGTTCCAGTTCCTGACGGAGCTGACCAGGCTTTTCCAGAAGTGCCGGTTGTCGGGCAGCGTGTTCATCACCCTGAAGAAGTGTAAGCAGCCGTCTTCTTGGCAAGGCCGGAAGGAAGCTGGGGGAGGGGCCCTGAAAGCCGAAAGATGCCCCGGCCCGGGTCTCCAATGTCTGGGAGCCACAGGCGGAATCTGTCGCGGATCCCCGCCTCCCCCTATCTTTATTTATCCTGTTCTGGGCACATTCAGGGCTCAGGAAATGGAGAATACCGGGGCTTGTGGCTGGTGTGCTCGCCTCCCGTCCCCCGCTCCCCCACCCCCCCGAAGCATGTCGGGGTTGTTCTTTTGACAAGGATCCTAAACTCCGCTACTATTAGATTTAATCTGCTTTGATGTTACAATGTTTCCAGAGTGGAGGGAGTATATAGTTCTGTAAGGTTTGGCCAAACCTACAAGCGATAGGGGATGATGTGGTTAATAGAATTAGATAGAGCAGGGGGTGGATTAGGTAAACGCTTCGTATCCCTTCCCCACCATTTTATTATTTTTTGTCCACCTGTCAATGTCTGGCCGTGTTCACCAGGATGTATTTTTAATGCAGATGATGGTCGAACTAAACCCATTCCAAGGAAAGGTACCGTGGAGGGCTTTGAACCCTCTGACAACAAGTGCCTGTTAAGAGCTACTGATGGGAAAAAGAAGATCAGCACTGTGGTGAGCTGGATTCCTAACCCTACCATTTGGAGTTTAAAGACTTGAGTTTAACTTTGAGGATGGGGCCTCTCTGAACCAGGCTCCTCCCCCCCCCAACTAAGAACTAGTAAGTGAGTAGCTCCCCTGCTATTACCAGGATCTTCCTTTACCACTTTAATAGAAACCCCAGCAACAGAATTAAAACGAAAAAGCAGAGGTCACTCTTGTTCTGCTAAAATATTTGTAGAAATAAAATTAGCATATTAGTCCTTATTGTCCCTACTTTGAGGAGCAGTTGGTATAAATATTCAATTCCTTATTCTTTTACTGGAGTTAGTGAACAGATGATTCTTTTAAGCTGTATTTGTGGTTCATGTTGCAAACATGTAGCTATGTGTTAGGGTGAGAGAATATACATTTAGTTAAGAGCTCTAGTCTTTCCTTTCAAGGTGGAGATTGAATATGACAAAGCAAAAAACTCCCTAGATTTTGAATACTTTATTCTGCTAGGCCAGAATCAGACTGCCTCTAATCACATTAGTATAGGACAATCATGAGACAGTTGATAAGTCTCCCTTTATCAAGTTATCTTGATAAAGACTTTTATAGTGAAGCAAGCGTATGTAGTTTTAAAAGTTACTAAAAACTAAGGAATCTTCTTCAGAGTAGAATTTCTTTTATTATGGTAGCTTGTGTTATGCTAAAATTGGCCTGAATGGAAGGCAGGTTTAAAATAAGATGAAAGGGGATGGTTTAAATGTATCTTGCACAAAAATTTAATAGTGAGAAATCCTTTGAGGTGTCTCAAACTCTAGGGAGAAAATACAATGCAAAATGCAGAAGAGGTTCCAACGGGGGGTGAGAAGCGAAGCTTCTTTAGGAACCTACTTTTGCCTCTTTCCCATTTGGGAGCAATTTTCAGTTGTGTGGGAAAAGTACAGAGCTACTTTGTTTCTCAGGCAGAGGAAAATGGCCTTTAGTATACTATAACTCCTGAAGTTGGGAAGAATTCTAAATTTCAAAATTAGGATGTTGTCTTCATGAAGATTTAGAGATCATCTGGGTTGGGGCAGAGGATTCCTATATGGATACAGGGATTATAATCTCTTTTTGCCTTCTTTTCCAGGTGAGCTCCAAAGAAGTTAATAAGTTTCAGATGGTGAGTTCCCGGTGTTCCCTATGTCCCCCTTCTCGGGGCAAGAGTTGGCATAATATTGAACACTGGATTAAGATTGATATTTGGGTTCACTATTCCCCCTTGATAAGTATGACCAATATTTTACAAATAGAAAGCTGCCAGACTGTGAATTCTGCTTCCAGCATCAACATTGTCTTTCTTTCTAATTTGAAAGACTAGATTTTGTTGCCTTAGGCTTCTGATATATCTCTACCTATAGTATAGTAGAACAAAAAATTGCCTGCAATTTTCCCTTTTTGTGTTAAAAACAAAACAAAGCTAAAAAAACATCTAACTTGCTGTTGGCGAGTGTTGTAGAAGCTGCTAAAATGTGAGTATTTTTTCCTTTATCTTTTTCCTTAAAATGCAAGTGTCCCATGGTATTATATTTTTTATCAGGTAGGTTTTCTGATTTTGGCTACCCTAAATTCATTATGGAAATGGAGCAGCTGCTTCACCAGTTGGTAACCCTTTCCATTAAGGTCATGCTTTGTTTTTCAGGCTTATTCAAGCCTATTGAGAGCCAACATGGATGGGCTGAAGAAGAGGGACAAAAAAAGCAAGAGCAAGAAGAGCAAAGCAGCACAGTGAAGGGTACCTGACTTCCTGCTTTCACCAACTAACCACTGAATTATTTTCCCTTTGGTTTTTACTCTTGGCCACACACACAGCTAGGTTTCTGGTTCCACCACAGTGGCTGTTTTCATGTGAGATGGAGTCATTTTGGAGGGAAGAAGGGTAGAAAAAGGGCTGCAGTATTTACAGGGTAGTTGTGGTTTGAAACCAGGTTATTTTAGACCTGGCTAATTGGTCTGTGTTGCATGATTGTATATTCCTGGATAATAGTTTAAAGGCCTTTAGCCTTCTCTGTGAAGAGTAATGTATCATTAAATGCATCTATTTATCAGCATGGGTTGTCTCTTATTTTTCCCACCTCATTTAATAGTTTCTGACAATAACTACTAATTCTGGAATGAGTGCTTAATGACTAGGCTCTAGTGGAATCTTCAAGGTTGTTGGAACTGAAAGCTGACAATTTTATAAAAAGTTATCTCATGGGCATTCTTCCCACCTGACTGTATAATTTTTTTTTTTTTTTTTTAAAGACTTTATTTATTTATTCATTTATCCCCCCCTTGTTGCTTGTGCTCGCTGGGTCAGCTAACCACGCCGTGTGGGCGGGCTTGCCTTCACCAGGAGGCCCCGGGAACCGAACCCGGGGCCTCCCATATGGTAAACGGGAGCCCCACTGATTGAGCCACAGCTGCTTCCCATGACTGTATAATTTTATCATCATAGTTCCTTTAGCAAGTTTGAATGAGTTCTCACAGCCAAATGAGAGTTTGCTTAACTGTCATAGGATAAGCATATTATAAAATCATCAAGAATAAAAGATTCCAAGGTAATGATTTTTTAAAAAGTGCTTTTTAGTTTGGCATTTTCACATCTAATCATTAGGGAAATGGGAAGAACAAAGCTGTTTTCTTGTGTTCCAGCTCCATGAAATCTTTAGTGTTAACAGATTTGCAGTGAAAAAGCAGCAGATATATGAAAGCATTTATTATGTTCAAAAAGATAAATTTATGATAATACACAATGTAAAACTGACAAAGCTCAACTTTGTAGGACACTGTAGAATTTAAAGTTAATTTAAAATTACAGTGAATGTACAACATTCCATAGTATAAACCCCTGGCTGAACAATGTAATGACAGTTCTTTAGGATTAAAATAAGATTCTGTAGTAGTCATCTCTGTAGCTGTACAGGAATAGTACAGACACCCTGCAAAAGAGGGAAAAGGTATATTATAAGGACAGACCATAGGTAAGCATAATGGATAAAGAAGAAAGTTAATAAATATATATAATTTTAGAACACTTAAACTGAAGGAGCTTTGTTCAAGGAAAAACAAGATGGAAAGTTAGTCACTAAAAATATACATTTTACAAAAGCTGTGACTGGCAAGGGTCTGCGCTGTGAGGTCCTACATGAGGAAAGCAATATTCACCTTACAGGCTTCACTGCTGCCTTTTAAGTGGATAACATGAATCACTGGCATGACGGCATAAAGCAGTCACAGCTATTTTCTTTCATTTAAACATATTTTTTACAAGTGAGTAACCTGGGTGAACAAATTACAACTGGGATAGCTACCCTTGGGATTGCTGTGTTTTGTCAATGACAAGATCATGACCTTGTGCTTGACAGTCCTGGGCAAGATTTACTGGTTGCCAGTTGTAGTTCTAACATAACAGGCTTATCAGACATCAAACCTCAACAAGGCAATAAAATATGTGTCACTCTAAAACCTCTCCCTGAGGGCCAACCATGTGAAACCTGCTACATTTAAGTGATTACTTACTTTTTTTCTACTTTGATGTTATAAATTTCATCACAGACTAATTTGAGGTATCTTTGCTTTGGCAGGCGTGACAGCAGCTGCTTCACAGTTGTGTTAAATGCCTGTTCATCAGCATCCCACTAGGAAAAAATAGATAAGTCTTAACAGCAGGGCACTACAGTTTATTAACTGGCCTTTTCTGGGTCACTGATGAAATGCCAATGCCGTTTCCTTTTCAAGTATACTGGAAGAAATGAGGTAGAAGGAACCAGGAAGACTGGTGGGGACCTGTGTTGGTGGTTCTTCCTTTGAGGTACTGCTTTCCTTTGAAGATAAGATTATCTTACTAGAGCCTTGTTAATAATGCCACAGCCCCAGTGTGCTAATATGACTTTAGACCAGTTATTTCTTCCTATCTCCATTTTATACATTTGAATGGATCATAAATCAATAAATCACCAGCATAGTGGTGTATGCTCGTTTGCAAGACAGCAACAGAAAACATAATATGAAATATTAGTTCTTGGGCAAAGTTCATTTTTCATCTAATCTGGGACTACAACACTATGGATGGACCAAAAAAACTTTTTTTTTTCTTTAAATGACATGCAAAAGCCACCTGTAGCTATGATTATAGTTAAGCATTCTCAATAGCAAAGGGAACTATTCAAATTATAAAAGTTCTTATCAGGCTATTTGATGATGGCATGAATCTATCTGTAAGAAAAGCATATAAAAAAGGAACTAAGTTAATTTTAATCTTTGCATAATTTTAATTCTCCAAATGGGCTTTCCTAGCTAGAATGAAGGTTTATTTGAGAGTCAGCATAGTATAGTGGTTAAGAACACAGATTCTGCTAGTCTGCCTAGGTTCAAATCCTGGCTCTGCTACTTACTTAGCTGAGTGACCTTGGGTAAAATATTTAATCCCTCTGCTTCTGTTCTCTTATCTGTAAAATGGGAATAATAGTACCTTCCTTTTGGGGTGGTTATGATTAAATATTTAACATTTGTAAAACACTTAGAACAGGGCCTGCCAGAGCCTGACATGTAGTAAAAGCACTATATATTTATTACTCAGTTACTTTAATAATGTATCTCTGAAATTAAAAAAAGTCACTATGATTTCCTCAACCTATAATTTAATAATATATGTTACATAAAAAGAACAATGTCACTGAATTCCTGGAATTGCCAGAAAAACACCTATTATCATGAAGAAAATAAAATGCCTTTTTCATTTTCTTTTGGCAAATTAACAGCAAAGCTTTGGGATTTTAAAGGCCATGGCACAGAAGAGTTTATCTTGCTTACCTCTAATGATAAAAACTGTACAATTGCTTCTTTGGGTAGATCCACCTGTCAATACACAGAAAGGTGCATCACCTATCAGGCAGCTCTAGGCAGCACAAACTGACGTGACTATGGTATCACTCTGGATGGTGCAACATGAATAGGGCTGGCAGAGTCTCGGATGCCACTGTGCTATAGAACAAACTTAATGAACCATGCAGTGATAAGATCTCAGCACTGATGAACTATAAGCTGTGGAAACTGTGCTCCCAGTTCCCACACACACCGTCCCACCCCCCATGTACTCAGCTTAGTGAGGCAAAGGCCTGAAACATTGAGAAAAATGATGATTTTTGTTTTCATTTCCTTCCATCTTTCAGAGGAAGAAAATAAGAGAAACAACAACAACAAAAACAAAAAAAGGGAGAACTCTCCCATTTTCTCCCCAGTTCTTAACAGTTTTAGATGGCTTGTTTACATTACAAGGCCTGCATCAAATATTGTTGACACTGAGCAAAAAAAGTCCTAACCTTTCAGGAAACTACTTTTACAGTGTAGACAGAAACCATTCTAAAAATGTTGAAGAAAGTGACTTACAGCCAAAATTTCAATTTCACTGCTTTTCTGATGTAAGTTGGCAAGGGAGGTCTGAAGTCGGGTTTGTACCTAACAATAAGAAATTGGAATTCAGAGCACATCAAACCATGTCATCTTGACATCTTATATTCTATCCTAGGAAACAATCACAGACTGACAAACCAAAGCCTTGAAGGTATTCCAAATGTTATCTAAAGATTTGCTCTTAATCCATCTCAGAAAGATGGAAGTCCAGCCCATTAGGATCTCAGGGAAAATAAGATTTTATAACCTATCTTGCTCATTTGTTTAGCAATCCTTATTGCTTATTTCTTTATAATTTTGAAATCATACCTAATAAAGGCTTAGTACAGTGAAAAGTATACTCTGAAGCAGGGTGATTTTAGTATTAAGCTAAATTTGGAAAAAGGGGCAGCTGACACAGCAAGTGAGGACATGGAAATGAAATATATTAGGTGATGAAAGCAGTAGGTAGACAAGAAACATCCCAACATCTTGAGAAACAGGAGGGTTTGCAAAAATTAGGTACCTGATTTTTTGGTATTTCAATCTAATTACATTTCTAAATAATGACCCTGTCTCACATTCACCCTCTTCCCAAATGAGTCCAGTGTCCTGACCATGCTTATTCACACTGTCTGCACCACCTTTCCTACTGTCCCTCCATGAAGCTTTTCTTGATCATTCAAGCTGATCTCTCTCTTTCCCACATGTCCACAGCACAGGCCACTCTCACATTCAATATATTTAAGTAAGCATTCTAGTGCTTATTTTGTCCAATTGTGTTGTGCATATACTTGTTAAGGTTATAAACTTTTTGAGGGCTAGGGCCATGTCCAGTGTCTTTTTTTTATTTTATTTTATTTATTTTTATTTTTTTTCTTTTTTCCAGTGTCTTTTATATTTTATATATTATTGAGCACAGCATCAGGCATATAGCAGAGACTAAATAATGAGACTTGCCTTAAGTCTTTGTGATAGACCTCTTCTTCTTTGTTATTGAAAATGAAACTACACAAAACCCAATCTGCCATTAGAGGCAGAGTAGAAAGTTCTGTTTATATTCTGACACACAGCTGCTTCTAGCTGCTCACAAAGTGCACTGACACCTTCTTTGTAAGACAACATGTTGGAAACTTGGCACCAGAGAGAGGCTTTGTGTTGGTGAAATTTTCAGAAACCACTAAGTTAGGGAAGTGGGAAGAAAAATATTTCCAGGAAACTCCCTGTTTCTTATTTTCCTTTCCTGTTTTCTTTCTTATGAAGCCAAAGAAACCCTGACTCGTGTACCTGTGTTTCATACCGCCTCCGAGTGCTGGCTGACAGCTTCTCTGGGGCGATCACACTCACACTGGGAACAACTGCTGCTCCATGAATTTCAAACAGACCTGAAACAAAGAGTTTCAGAATTGATGGCTTACCTGGTCCTGCTTTCTGTAGCACACCACAGAGATGGCAGAACCACCCTGCTGTGATTCTAAGGGCCAGAGCACATCTGGGCCTTGTTTTCTATCTGTGCAGCCCCTTGCTCTTGACCAGCGAGGAGCCTAGAACCCCACTCCCAGGAGTTTTGATGCTTCTGTTAAGACTACCAGACTGATCTCCTCAGGGTGACATGTCGGGTGGTGAAGGTACAGGGAGGCAATATGAGTCACCAAAACTCATGGACCCAAGAATATCACAATAGCTCCTAAACTCTCATACTTTTTCTCCAAGGAATTTAAAAATACTTATCTTCAATCTACTGTACTGGGAACTTTTCCAGGAAAATTATCCACATTTAATTTATACAATAAACTGAGTCAAAGGAATATTAAGCCATTTGTAAAAACAAGATATTAAGCAGAGATAAACCAAGGCTCAGAAGAGTCACCTAACACCTATTTTATCACTTTCAAAGCATAAGGATAAATTCCATTTGGTACAATTTATTGGATTAATTACTTTTACTTTAAAAGTATCTTTCCAACAAAACAAGGAGTTAGCCACAGTAGTAACTGCTTAGAGCAAACATGCATAAGTAACACAAGACGCTATTATGTTTGGATTATAATTAGTAATTTATACCTGAAGCATTAGAACATGACCCCTTCAGATTTTGCACTGCAAGATTATCGGAAGCTTCTCTAAAAATAAGCAAACAAAAACAGTTAGGAAACAGTCAACAGGGCAAAAGCAACACATAACTTTTAGTGAGTCACACAGTGAGCCACTTTTTCTATTAAATATAGAAATATGTTCCTCTTGGTTATTAATAGGAGAAAAAACAAAATCTCACATCAAAAATTTTGCACTTAGTTATGATTTGGGTCAAGTGTAAGTAAAAAGTTATAAAAGATGTCATTTTGAGGGAACAAATGCCTAAAGAAAACATTCTGATTATTCAACTGGGTTTGAAATCCTGGCTCCACATAAGAAGCTAATTTCAATTAAATAAAATGTGCATTCTTTCCTCTCCCCTCACAATACAAGGAAACATTAGTAACACATACCCCACCTTCATCATGGCAGCAGCCTTGGCCATCACCCTCAGGACAGCACTTGGTAAATAAGGTTGTTCTTTCAAAAGCTGTGAATGGATGCTCTTCCAAAGGCTGTGACTTAGTTTATAGCCTTTGAGACACACAATAGCACTATATCTTGGGAATTCAGGGAAATAATCATTCACATCAAGGAAAGATTTTGAACCTTTTCCTGCTGAAACGAATTCCCATCTAGCCTTTGAAGTGCTTTGAATAGTGTTCACTCATACTCTGTATTAATTAGTTGAACATTTTTTTTCTGTTTGTTTCTTTCCTAAACCTCTGATTTGGGTTTGTGGTTCTAATTTCTGGTGACTTCAAGAGCATTATATTCCCTTAGAAAAAATCTGATGTTGAATACATTCAAGCTGGGGGCCAAATGGGCAGAGGCAGAGAAGGGAGAAGAAAGCAAAAACGTTTATTTTAGTCAGGATTTCTCAATCTAGGCACTACTGAGATTTGGGAAAGATAAGTCTTTGTTGTGGGGGTGGATGGTGTCCTATGCACTGCAGAATGTTTAGCCATGTTCCTGGCCTCTACCAACCAGATGTCAGTAGTGACACTCCCCCAGTGTGACAACAAAAATGTGTGCAGATTTTGCCAAGTGATCCCTGGGGGAACTGAGGAGGGCAAGATTGCTACTAGCTGACAAGCATCGTTCTAAGTAAAAAAGAATTAGAGTGTTGCATTTCCTGATTATGAACATTTATACACACGTTGCAAATATACAAAGAAGCTCAAAGAAGAAAATTAAGATCCCCTGTAGTTCCACCAATCAGAAATAACTACAATTAAAAATTTGGTACAAACTTCTAGACATTTTTCTTTGTATAGGTTGTGTATTTTGGTTAAAACAAAGATGGGATAATACCATACATCCTATCTTTCTATATCAATAAACTCAGCTTTCCTAAAATCATCATTCTTAAAGGATGCATAGTATTTCACTATATTTACCATAATTCAAACAATCTTCTAACATATATTTTGATATCATAAACCAGAGATTCTCAAAGTGTGGTCCAGGGACCACTAAAGGTTCCTGAGATCCTTATAAGGGGTTCTCAAGGGCAAAACTATTTTCATAATAATCCTAAAACACTGTCTTTTTACTCTCATCCTCTTAAAAGTGTGCAATGGAGCTTTCCAGAGACAACATGACATCTCACAACAGACTGAATGCAGAAGCAGAAATAAGAATTAAGTCATCTTCTATTAAGGCATTCAAGAGATTACAAAGATATAAAAGAATGCATGAAAGAGATTTGCAAAAATGTAAAACAATGCTGCTCTTCTTACCAAATTTATTTTGTTTTGGAAAATATAGTTATTTCTCATTGAAAGTACAGTATTTAGGTTAACAAGTAATGAGTTTATTGCTATTTCAAAATGAATAGGGGGTGGCTGGGGCTCAAATGGTTGGGCGTCCATCTCCCAAATGGAGGGACCTGGGTTTGATCCCTGGGACCTCCCAGTAAAAATAAAAAGAAAAATATAGAAGGTGTGCGGGCCGCTAGGCCCCGCGAGCAGGTGCACCAGGCCCCACTGAGCCACACAGCAAGATGATGACGTAACAGGAGAGTGACAAAGGGAGAGCCAAGACGAGTGACACAAATGTGGCGCAGGTGGTAGAACGCCTCTCTCCCACATTGGAGGTTCCCAGGATTGAATCCCGGTGAAGAATGGAAGAGAAGGATGAGAAATGAGGGCAGGAAACAGACACAGAGAATTGCCCAGCGAATGGACACAAAAACAGCAAAAACGTGTGTGTTTAAAAATGGATAAAAAGTAAAATAAATAAATCTTTAAAAAAATGAATAAATACTTAAAAAATGTATCAGTTTAACTTTCTAATACAGAAAATAATGATAGATACAATTCACATAAACAAAACCTCTTTGGGGACCTTAATTTTTTAAGGCTGTAAAGGGTTTCTGAGACCAAAAAGTTTGAGAACCACTGTTTTTTTTTTTTTTTTTTTTTTTTTATTTTACCGGGAGGTCCCGGGAATCAAACCCAGGTCCCTCCATATGGCAGACGGACGCCCAACCATTTGAGCCACATCCGCCCCCTTGAGAACCACTGTTTTAAACAACGCCTTGATAGTCAACTTTGTAGATATCTCTGTGGAAAAATTTTTAGTATAAATTTCTGAAAGTGGAGTTATTGGGTCAAATTTTTTCATTTTTATTTTCAAGTCTTTTAAATTATTTTACTAAATTGCTGGCAGATATTTGAACTAGTTTATACTCCCAGCATGAGTCTATAAGAACTTTCCCCAGAACATAACTTTTTTTTTTTTTCAAATTACATTGACAAAAGACTACTCAAATTCACTGAGGGGCAGACAGAATAAGATAATGGCAGGACACTTTGGCTCCTTAGTCCTTCAAAATGATAGAAAATTCTCTGAAATGTTATGAATAGCAAATGTTGAAAGGGGGATATGACTATTCTTACATAAGGGGTCATATAATTAAAGTGCTGATTGAATTATTCAGAATAAATCCATGGTTCATTAAAAGTTGTTCTGACTTATCTTTATTTCCCAGAAGGATGAAATAAATGTGTATGGGTTCTACATGGGTAGTTGCAGCTGCTTTTCTGGGCTTTTGTTTACTAACTTACCTGATATTCCTTTCATCACTGACTTTAGTCCTCAGTTTCTGCACCATGTGGTCTACAAGATCGGACTCCAGTACACGTTTCTCTGTTTGCCTTTCTTTCTCAAAAGACTTAACCTTAAAAAGAAACAAAATAGAGCAATCAAGGAGATTTCTGAGGCCAAAAGGCTTGATCAGAGTACTATAGTAAGATTATTAAATCAATAGCATAGACCAGTGTTCCCAACCTGGGGCGATTTTGGCCCCCGGGGACATCTGGCACTACTCAGAAGCATTTTGGTTGTCACAACTGTGGGGTGAGGGACGCTGCTACTGGCACCTAGTGGATAGAGGCCAGGGATGCTGCTAAACATCCTACACTGAACAGGGTAATCCCCCACAACAAAGAATTATCTGGCCCAAAATGTCCAAAGTGCCACTGTTGAAAATGTCTAGACTAAAATAGTTTATCATAGATGACAGAATTTTTTTTTTTAAAGGGCCATGACCCAGCTCCCATTTAATTTGATTTGTTCACACATTCTTCCCTTAAAAATCCTCTGGTCAGTCACCAAAGTTTCTGAGACCTCAGTAATATCTAGAAGTTCTCCCTCTGCTTTCTAAACTCAAGTCTCGTCATGCTACTTTTATAGCACATGCTCTTTTTTTTTTTAAGGTACCAGGGGCCGGGGAATGAACCTGGGACTTTGTATGTGGGAAGACAGCACTCAATCACTGAGCCACATCTGCTCCCCTGAGTGGGTTCTTACATTTGTTTTGCTTGTTGTTTGTTTCCGTTTTCCTTAGGAAGCACCAGACACTGAACCCAGGACTCCAATGTGGGAAACAGGTGTTCAACCGCTTGAGCCATATCTGCTCTCCGGCACATGCTTTTTAATCTTCACTCCATGGCCAATGTCCAACCTTGGCCTGGGTTACCATATTTTTCACTGTTATCCCTGTCTTAAGTTTTCTTCACTTTAATCCATGCTACACATCACTGCAGATTAACTTTTCTCAAATACAACAATGTTCCCTTTTATCTAAAACATTCAGTGGCTGCCCACCAGTGACTAAATAAAGTCCAAATTCCTTGGTTGGGCATCTAGGCTCCCTATGACCCAGTTATAACCATTCTCTCCTGCCTAAGTACGCTCCTTTACAACCCTTCTGCGTCACCCAAAATAGACTACTCAGAGTAGTGTCAGACTAGTTCTCTGCTGTCCTGCCTCTATCTTTGGGACAATTTACTGGAAAGAACTACTGTCACCTTTGCAAGTCCCTCTTCCTAAGAGGTCTTTTCAGCATGTACCTATATCCTGCCTATCCATGAGGGTCCGGCCTAAATCCCATCTCCACCCTGAAGACTCTCCCTCAGTGCAGGGATGGGGAACCTAAACAGAGACCAGGGGTCTTGCTGAGTAGAGAAGACAGACTGAAGTTTAGATAGGCCAAGATGGCTAGAAATTGTGGGGCAGAGGACCAAAGAAGTGAGAGTTACATACTCAAACGGAAAGAAAGATTTCTGAAGCTTTGTGGAGGAGTTCACTTATGTCTTGCTGAGTATTGATTTGTGCATGGGTGAGAGGAAACTACTTGATTCGGGGGAAACAACCACTGGCAAAGCGAAAGCAGAATAATTTCTGGAATTCACAGGACTGGAAATAGTTCTTGTTCTCACCAGTCAGAGTGGAGAAACCTCATAATACCCAGGGCATTGGATAGAATCCTCTGAAGAGTACTGCTTTAACAGTGGGGCTAAATTAGCCCTAAAGACTGCCCTGCACCTGCCCTAACAAAGCTTAAAATCAAGCCTAGAAAGATCAAACAGAATCTAAGTATCTTAACTACATCCCAGAAACAGCCCAACAGTATTTAAAGGAATATAAGAAATTCCAGCACCTAAAATGTAAAATTCAGGGAAGCGGCTGTGGCTCAATCAGTAGGGCTCCCGTTTACCATATGGGAGGCCCCGGGTTCGGTTCCCGGGGCCTCCTGGTGAAGGCAAGCCCGCCCGCATGGCGTGGTTAGCTGACCCAGCGAGCACAAGCAGCAAGGGGGGGATAAATGAATAAATAAATAAAATCTTTAAAAATAAATAAATAAATAAAATAAAATTTCCTCTCTCCACCTTTCAAAAAAACAAAAACAAAACAAAACAAAAACAAAAAAAATAAAATGTAAAACTCATAAGGTCCAACAATCAATGAAAAATTACTGGGCATGCAAAGAGGCAGGAGACATAACCAGGAGAAATGTAATTGACAGAAACAGACCCAGAA
Source organism: Tolypeutes matacus (assembly GCA_026826555.1). Lineage (NCBI taxonomy): Eukaryota > Metazoa > Chordata > Mammalia > Cingulata > Chlamyphoridae > Tolypeutes > Tolypeutes matacus. The sequence goes on from JAKSZT010054393.1 coordinate 600,708, forward strand.
GTGTCAGAGATGATGAAACTGGTGGACAAAGACCTAAAAACTATTATAAATATTTACAAAGGATGTAAAGGGAATAAGAACCATAATGAGGGGAGAAATGGAAGACATAAAAAAAAAGATACCAATACAGGCATCCCTTTTTTTTTTTTTGTTGTTGTTGTTGTTTTTTTTAACTTTATTTTGTACATTTAATAATTGAAAACATAAGCAATAAAAAACTAAAAAGTAAACACAGATGAATAAATATATACATTTCTCAATTAAATGTAATGGATACATGTACATTTTTTTGTTGTTTTGTTTTTTGTTTTTTTGTTTTTTTGGGTGTGTGAATCAAACAATATATTACACAATATATTTGGTTCATAGTAATGCATTCATACAGTATTTGTCCTTTTGTGTCTGGCTTGCTTCACTCAACATAATGTCCTCCAGATTCATCCATGTTGCCATATGCTTTATGACTTCATTTCTTCTTACAGCTGCGTAATATTCCATCGTGTGAATAGACCACAGTTTGTTTATCCATTCATCTGTTGATGGACACCTGGGTTGTTTCCAACTTTTGGCAATGGTGAATAATGTTGCTATGAACATCGGTGTGCAGATGTCTGTTCGTGTCACTGCTCTGAGTTCTTCTGGGTATATACCCAGTAGTGGTATTGCAGGGTCACGTGGCAAGTCTATATTCAACTTCTTTAGGAACTGCCAAACAGTCCTCCATAGTGGTTGTACCATCCTGCATTCCCATCAACAGTGAAGAAGTGTTCCTATCTCTCCACATCCTCTCCAACACTTGTAGTTCTCTGTCTTTTTAATAGTGGCCATTCTGATAGGTGTGAAATGATATCTCATTGTAGTTTTGATTTGCATTTCCCTAATCATGAGTGATGTTGAGCATTTCTTCATGTGTTTTTTTTGCCATTTGTATTTCTTCTTCGGAGAAATGTCTATTGAAGTCTTTGGCGCATTTTTTAATTGGGTCATTTGTCTTTTTATGTTGAGCTGTAACATCTCTTTATATATCCTGGATATTAAACCCTTATCAGATATGTGATTTCCAAATATTTTTTCCCATTGAGTTGGCTGCCTTTTCACCCTTCTGACAAAGTCCTGTGAGGTGCAAAAGTGTTGAATTTTCAGGAGGTCCCATTTATCTACTTTTTCTTTTGTTGCACGTGCTTTGGGTGTGAAGTCCAAGAAACCACCACCTACTACAAGGTCTTGAAGATGTTTCCCTACATTTTCTTCTAGTAGTTTTATGGTCCTGGCTTTTATATTTAGATCTCTGATCCATTTTGAGTTGATTCTTGTATAGGGGGTGAGATAGGGGTTCTCTTTCATTCTTTTGGTTATAGATATCCAGTTCTCCCAACACCATTTGTTGAAGAGACTGTTTTTTCCCATCAGCGTGGGCTTGGTAGGTTTGTCAAAAACCAGTTGACTGTATAGGTGAGGGTTTATTTCTGGATTCTCAATTCTATTCCACTGATTGATATGTCTATCTTTATGCCAGTACCATGCTGTTTTGACCACTGTAGCTTTGTAATATGTTTCAAGGTCAGGCAGTGAAATTCCTCCCACATTGCTCTTCTTTTTTAGAATACTTTTGGCTATTCGGGTGCACTTACCCTTCCAGATGAATTTGGTAATTGCCTTCTCTAATTCTGTAAAGTAAGCTGTTGGGATTTTGATTGGTATTGCACTGAATCTATAAATCAGTTTGGGCAAGATTGACATCTTCACGATATTTATTCTTCTAATCCATGAACATGGAAGGTCTTTCCATTTGTTTAGGTCTTTTTAAATTTCTTTTAGCATTGTTTTGTAGTTTTCTGCATATAGGTCCTGTACTTCCTTGGTTAAATTAAGTCCTAGGTATTTGAGTCTTTTTGTTGCTATTGAAAATGGAATTTTCTTCCTGATTTCCTCCTCAGATTGTTCAGTACTAGTGTACAAAAACATTACTGATTTTTGCGTGTTGATCTTATATCCTGCCACTTTGCTGAACTCATTTATTAGTTCAAGTAGCTTTGTTGTGGATACTTCAGGATTTTCTAAATACAGGATCATGTCATCTGCAAACAGTTAAGAATTTTTTACTTCCTCTTTTCCTATTTGGATGCCTTTAATTTTTTTGTCTTGTCTAATTGCCCTAGCTAGAACTTCTAGTACAATGTTGAATAACAATGGGGACAGTGGGCATCCTTGTCTTGTTCCTGATCTTAGGGGGAAGGTTTCAACCTTTCCCCATTGAGTATGATGTTGGCTGTGGGTTTTTCATATATGCCTTTTATCATATTGAGGAATTTTCCTTTTATTCCTATCTTTTGAAGTATTTTTATCAAAAAAGGATGTTGGATTTTGTCGAATGCCTTTTCTGCATCTATTGATGATGATCATGTGTTTTTTTTCCTTCAATTTGTTAATGTGGTGTATTACATTGATTGATTTTCTTATGTTGAACCAGCCTTGCATACCAGGAATAAATCCCACTTGGTCATGATGTATAAGTCTTTTGATATGCTGTTGGATTCGATTTGCAAGTATTTTCTTGAGAATTTTGCATCTATGTTCATGAGAGAGATTGGTCTGTAATTTTCTTTTCTTGTGGAATCTTTATCTGGCTTTGGTATTAGGGTGATGTTGGCTTCATAAAATGTGTTGGGTAATTTTCCCTCCTCTTCAATCTTTTGGAAGAGTTTAAACAGGATTGGTGTTAATTCTTTTAGAAATGCTTGGTAGAACTCATCTGTGAAGCCATCTGGTCCTGGACTTTTCTTTGCTGGGAGATTTTTGATGACGGATTCAATCTCCTTAATTGTGATTGGTTTGTTAAGTTCTTGTATTTCTTGTTGTGTCAGTGTAGGTTGGTTATGAGTTTCTAGAAATTTGTCCATTTCATCCAGGTTGCCTAGTTTGTTGGCATATAGTTTCTCATAATATCCTCTTATGATTCTTTTTATTTCTGTGAGGTCATTTGTAATTTCCCCCCTTTCATTTCTGATTGTGTTTATTTGCATCTTCTCTCTTTTTTTCTCTGTTAGTCTAGCGAGGGGTTTGTCAATTTTATTGATCTTCTCAAAGAACCAGCTTTTGGTTGTTGATTTTCTCTATTGCTTTTTTGTTCTCATTTTCATTTATTTCCGCTCTAATCTTTATTATTTCTTTCCTTCTTTTTGCTTTGGGATTGGTTTGCTGTTCTTTCTCTAGTTTCTCAAGTTGTTCATTTAAATCTTTGAGTTTAGCTCTTTCTTGTTTCTTAATATAGGCATTTAGGGCTATAAATTTCCCTCTCAAGACTGCCTTTACTGTATCCCATAAGTTTTGATATGTTGTGTTCTCATTTTCATTTGTCTCAATATATTTACTGATTTCACTTGCAATTTCTTCTTTGACCCACCGAATATTTAGGAGTGTGTTGTTCAGTCTCCACACATTTGCAAATTTCCTTTTTTCCTGTCTGTTATTGATTTCTAGTTTCAATCCATTATGATCTGAGAAGGTGCTTTGTATAATTTCAATCTTTTTATATTTATTGAGAGCTGTATTGTGACCTAACATGTGGTCTATCCTGGAGAAAGATCCATGGGCACTTGAGAAGAATGTATAACCCGCTGAGTTTGGATGCAGTGTTCTGTATATGTCTGTTAGGTCTAACTTGTTTATCATATTGTTCAAGTTCTCTGTTTCCTTGTTGATCTTCTGTCTAGTTGTTCTATCTAATGATGTGAGAGGGGTGTTGAAGTCCCCGACGATTATTGTAGAAATGTCTATTTCTCCCTTCAGTTTTGCCAGAGTTTGTCTCATATATTTTGGGGCTCCCTGGTTAGGTGCATAGATATTTATGACTGTTATATCTTCCTGGAGGAGCGTCCCTTTTATTAATATATAATGGCCTTCCGCATCTCTTATCACTTTTTTGCATTTGAAGTCTGTTTTGTCTGATATTAGTATAGGTACCCCTGCTCTTTTCTGTTTACTATTCGCATGGAGTATCTTTTTCCAACCTTTTACTTTCAGCCGGCTTGTATCCTTGTGTCTGAGATGAGTTTCTTGTAAGCAGCATATGGATGGCTCATGTTTTTTTATCCATTCTGTCAGCCTGTATCTTTTGATTGGGGAATTTAGTCCGTTCACATTCAATGATATTACTGAAAATGCACTATTTATTTCCTCCGTTTTATTCTTTAGTTTTCATATGTCATCTTATTTTTGTCTTTCTTTTTACTCTTTTGGTTATCCTTTCTGCTTTTCTTTCTTCTATACTCTCCTCCAAGCCTCTCTCTCCTGTCTTTTTCTTTCAGGTTCTAAGGCTTCCTTTAATATTTCCTGCAAAGGTGGATTCTTTTTTGCAAACTCTCTTAGTTCCTGTTTGTTTGTGAATACTTTATATTCACCTTCATATTTGAAGGACAGTTTTGCTGGGTAAAGAATTCAAGGCTTGCAGTTTTTCTCTTTCAGTTTCCTAATTGTATCATACCATTGTCTTCTCGCCTCCATGGTTTCTGAAGAGAAATCTGCACTAAGTCTTACTGGACGTCCTTTGTACATGATTGTTTGCTTCTCTCTTGCTGCTCTGAGCATTTTCTCTTTATCTTTTACATTTGACATTCTGAATAATATGTGTCTTGGCATAGGTCTATTTGGATTTATTCTTATTGGGGTACGGTGTGCTTCTTGGACATGAAAGTTCATTTCTTTCGTGAGAGTTGGGAAATTTTCAGCTATTATTTCCTCAAATACTCTTTCTGCCCCTTTTCCTTTCTCTTCTCCTTCTGGAACTCCAATGACACGTATGTTCTTGCATTTTGTGTTGTCATTCAACTCTCTGAGCCCCTGCTCAATTTTTCCCATTCTTTTCTCTCTCTGTTCTTTTCTCTCTTCAATTTTAGCTGCTCTGTCTTCAGTATCACTTATTCTTTCTTCTATCATTTCGAGTCTGCTTTTGAATGCTTCAAATGTATTTTTTACTTCACCTATTGTGTCTTTCATTCCCATGAACTCCGTTACTTTTCTGTTCATGATTTCAAATTCTTCTTTACGTTCGCGCAATGACTTCTTGATGTCATTGATCTCTTTAACTATATTCTCTTTCATCTCATTAATTTGATTTTGGAAATGTGTGCTCATCTCACTGATTAGTTCTCTCAAATTCTGCATCTCTTCTGGGACTTTGCTGTATTCCTTTTCTTGGGCCATGTCTTCTATTTTCTTGGTATGGCCCGTAATTTTTTGTTGGTGCTTAGGCATCTGGTTAGTTTGTATTTTACTTAGATGCTCTATCTCTTTCTCTTTTATGGGGTTTTAGTTGCAGGAGGCGGTGAGTTACCACCGCTCTTTGATTTTTGGCTCAACCTTGATTGTTAGGATTGTTCTGCTGGTTGCTCAAAACTGGGCACTGGACCCAGTAATTGGTTGTAGAGTCATTTCCTGGGGCCTTGGGCAGGGAGGCTAGAGAGGCCAGGAAAAGACTCTCTTACTTATTTATTTTCTTATGTGTACTTCCTTGGTCTGCCAGGAGACGGCGCTTGTTGGCTGCTCTCAATTCAATGCCTGGTCGGAGCATATTTGTTGTGACAAAGACCAGATCAATGTGATAGAGCTTCCTGTCTGGGGGCTAGGAGCCCTGTGATTCAAACTTTCTGAGACAGTTCTCCAGACTTCTCTCGTAGCACCCCCCTTTTCCCAGCTAGGAAATATTTCCACTCCCTTCTGAATCCTCAACAATCAGTCCCTGTTAGTAGAGGATGAGATTGGGAGGTTTATTTATCTTTAGCCCCTTGCAGGCTCCAAGGCAAACAATGGCGCAGCCCCACCCAGCCTGGAAGGGCTCTCGGGACAGGGCAGACCAAACCTGGGAGTCAAAAGCAGGGTCAGCCCCAGGCTCTCTCTCCCCTCTCCCGTGGTGTCCTCAACAATTAGTCCAGGCTAGGAGAGAGGGAGGTTGCCACGATCGGATTTCTCCAGTCCTTTCCGGGCTCCCAGGGCAAACCGCTGTGTGGAAGGGTCCTTTCCAGGCTCCCAGGGCAAATCGCCGTGTGGAAGGGTCCGTGGGGCTCTGCAGCCCAAATTTCAGGTCCGAACCTGAGTCAGCCTAAGGCTGTGTCCCTCTCTCTCCCCTTTCCGGGAGTGGCAGATCCCTGAAGCCCCCTTTGTCTGTGGTCGCAGGCTCAGGGACCCGAGAATTCTGAAGAGTGTGGGGGAGGGTGCCGGCAGCAGCAGAAGCTGCTACTTGCAACTCACAGTTCTGTAGTCGCGATTTCCCTCTTCTGTCCCTCTCTCCTCTGGGTGGTGTGCAGCCTTCACCTGCTGACCTAAACCCTAGAAGATCTTTTTTGGGGCTGTTTCAGCTTGTCCTCTAGCTATTTTTCTGGAGAAGAGATTCCCGTGTCTTACTAGTCTGCCATCTTCCCAGGCATCCCTTGTTTTATTGCATTTTGCTTTACTGCTTTTGCAGATATGGCTTATTTATAAATTGAAGGTTTGTGGTAATCCTGTGTCGAAAGCTTATTGGTGCCATTTTTCCAACCGCATGTGCTCACTTCAATTCTCTCTCACATTTTGGTAATTCTAGCAATATTTCAAACTTTTCATTATTATCATATCTGCTCTGGTGACCTGTGATCAGTGATCTTGGCTGTTTTTACTGTAATTGTTCTGGGGTGCTACGAACTGCACCCATATAGGACACCATATAGGACGGTGAACATAATCGACAAATGTATGTGTTCTGAATGCTCCACTGAGGCTGTTCTCCCATCTCTCTCCCTCTCCTTGAGCCTCCCTATTCCCTGAGATACAAAAATATTGAAACTAGGCCAGTTAATAACCTTACAATGGCCTCTAAGTGTTCAAGTGAAGGGAAGAGTTATATGTCTCTCATTTTAAATCAAAAGTTAGAAATGATTAAGTTTAGTGAAGGCAGCATGTCAAACTTTAAGTTGAAGCCAATGCTCATTTACAATTCTGAAAATCCTAGGGCCCTTAAGGATTATGCTAAATATGGGAAACAGATGTGGCTTAAGCAGTTGAGTGCCCGCATATCACGTGGGAGGTCCCAGGTTTGGTTCCTGGTGCCTCCTAAAGAAAAGCAAGACAGCGAGCTGACATGATGGGCTGGCGCGGCAAGCTGACGTAACAAGATGATGCAACAAGATGAAGCAATGAAGAGACACAATGAGGAAACACAATGAGAGACACAAGTGGCAGCAGAGATGGCTCAGCCATTGGATGCCTCCCTCCCACATGGGGGTCCTGGGTTTGGTTCCCGGTGCCTCCTAAAAAAAAAAAAAAGAAGACGAGCACACAACAAACAGACACAGAGAGCAGACACAGCGTGCAATGAGGTGTGTGTGTGGGAGAAATAAATATATAAAATAAATCTTTTTTTTTTTTTAAAAAAAAAGAATTATGTTAAATCTACTCAGCCTGTGCTCTACAAATGCAACAACAAAGCCTGGATGGCAGCGCTTTTATTTACAATGTAGTTTACGAAATATTTTAATCCTACTGTTGAGACCTACTGTCCAGAAAAAAAGTTTCCTTTCAAAATTTTACTGCTCACTGGCAATGTACCTGGTTATCCAAGAGCTGTGATGGAGATGTAAAATGAGATGAGTGTTGTTTTCATGCCTGCTAACACAACATCCATTCTGTAGCTGATGGGTCAAAGAGTCATTTTGCCTTTCGAGTCTTATTATTTAAGAAATAAATTTCTGGGAAGCGGCTGTGGCTCAATCAGTAGGGCTCCCGTTTGCCATATGGGGGGCCCCGGGTTCGGTTCCCGGGGCCTCCTGGTGGGGGCGGGCCCGCCCGCACAGCGTGGTTGGCTGACCCAGCGAGCATAAGCAGCAGGGGGGGATGGATGAATAAATAAATAAAATCTTTTAAAAAAAAAAAAAAAAGAAAGAAATTTCTAAGACAATAGCTGCCATAGACAGTGATTCCTCTGAGGGACTGGGCAAAGTAAATTGAACACCTTCTGAGGAAGTGGATGTGACTCAGGTGACTAGGCTCCCGCCTACCACATAGGAGATTGCTGGTTTGGCTCCCAGTGTCTCCTAAAGAAGACAGCAAGCTGGTGAAATGGGCAGGTGCGGCAAGCTGACACAACAAGAGACACAAGAAGAAAAAAACATAATGAGTGACACAACAAAGCAGGGAGCAGAGGTTCCCAGTGCCTCCTAAAGAAGACAGCAAGCTGACGCAATAGGCAGGCATGGCGAGCTGATGCAACAAGATGACGCAATGAGACACAGGGAGGAAAAACATGAGAGACACAACAAATGCAGGGAGCAGAGGTCGCTCAAGTGATTAGGCACCTCCTCTCCACATCAGAGATTCTGGGTTTGGCTCCCGGTGCCTCCTAAAGAAACAAGGAAGACAAACAGACACAACAAGTGAAAAACAACAAGGAGGTGGGGAGAAATAAATTAAAAAAATAAATCTTAAATTAAAAAAAGAAAATCTTCTGGAAAAGATTCACCATTATAGATGCCATTAAGAACATTTGTGATTTATGGAAGGAGGTCAAAATATCAACATTAACAGGAGTTTGGAAGAAGTTGATTCCAACCCTCATGGATAACTGTGAGGGGTTCAAGACTTCAGTGGAGGAAGTAACTGAAGCTGTGGTAGAACAGGCAAGAGAACTAGAATTAGAAGTGGAGCCTCAAGATGGGACTGACTTGCTGCAATCTCATGATAAAACTTTAATGAATGAGGAGTTGCTTCTTATGGATGAGCAAAGAAAGTGGTTTCTTGAGATGGAATCTATTCCTGGTGAAGATGCTGTAAAATTGTTGAAATGGCAACAACAGATTCTGAATATTCCATAAATATGGATTTAGTTGAGAAAGCAGCAGCAGGGTTTGAGAGGGCTGACTCCAACTTTGAAAGAAGTTTTCCTGCAGATAAAATGTCATCAAATAGCATAGCACACTACAGAGAAATCTTTTGTGACAGGAAGAGTCAATTGATGAAGCAAACTTCATTTTTGTCTTACTATAAGAAATTGTCACAGCCACCCCAACCTTCAACAATCACTACCCTGATCAGTCAGCAGCCATCAACATCGAGGTAAGACCCTCTAACAGCCAAAAGATTATGATTCTCTGAAGGCTCAGATGATGGTTAGCATTTTAGCAATAAAGTATTTTTAAATTAAGATATGTATATTGTTTAGATGTAATGTTACTGCACACTTAATAACCTACAGTATAGTGTAAACACAACTTTTATATACGTTGAGAAAATAAAAAATTTTGTGTGACTCATTTTATTGCAAGCTTCTCTTAATTGCAGTGGTCTGGAACTGAACCTGCACTATCTTGGAGATATGCCTGTATAACTTGTAAAGATGAAAAAAAATACAGTATAGGGAATAAAAAATATATTGGGGGGAAACGGATGTGGCTCAAGAGGTTCAGCGTCCGTCTACCATATGGAGGGACTGAGGTTCGATCCCCAGGACCTCCTGGTAAAAAAAAAAAAAAAATATATATATATATATATATATATATATATATATATGAAGAGATTAATAGCAGATTAGATACTAGAAAAGAAAAGGTAAGTGCACTATCTAAAATAAAGCAGAGGAAAAAAAAAACAAACTTGTGTGAGCTGTGGGGCAATTCAAATGATTGATACACTGTAAATCAGAGTCCCAAAAGGAAATGGGGAGAGGAGTCAGATAAATATTTGAAGAAATACCTGAAAAATTTCCAAATTTGGTAAAAACTATAAACCATAAGCTATTTTTTTTTTTTTTTTTTTAAGATTTTATTTATTTATTCATTTATCCCCCCCTTGCTGCTTGTGCTCGCTGGGTCAGCCAACCACGCCGTGCGGGCGGGCCTGCCCTCACCAGGAGGCCCCGGGAACCGAACCCAGGGCCTCCCATATGGTAAACGGGAGCCCTACTGATTGAGCCACAGCCGCTTCCCAACCATAAGCTATTAATGTTAAGGTCAAAGAAGCCCCATGAATCCCAAATATTAGATACATAAAGAATATTACACTAAATCATATCATAATCAAATTATGGAAGTCAGTTTTAAAAGAAAACCTTAAAAGCTGCCAGAAAATAAAATAAGATATATTTGTACAGAAGATTAAAGCAGACTTTTTGACAGACACCATCAGGCCAGAAGACAATAAAACACATCTTTAAAATGCAAAAAAGGGAAAAATGTCAATCCTGAATTCTATTGCCCAGCAACAATATCTTTCAAAAATGAAAGTGATATGAAGACTTTTTCAGACTAATAAAAGTTGGGAGAATTCATCAATAGCAGCCCAGCACTACAAGAAATCTTAAAGGCAGAAGGAAAATGATACCAGAATGAAATCTGGCTCTTACACAAAATAAAGAGTGTTAGAAATGGTAAAAGACATTTTTTTCTCATTTTTAAAATCTCTTTTTTTTTTAAAGATTTTATTTATTTATTCATTTATCCCCCCCTTGCTGCTTGTGCTCGCTGGGTCAGCTAACCACGCCATGCAGGCGGGCTTGCCTTCACCAAGAGGCCCTGGGAACCGAACCCGGGGCCTCCCATATGGTAAACGAGAGCCCTACTGATTGAGCCACAGCCGCTTCCCTAAAATCTCTTTAAAAGATAATTGAGGGGAGTGGATGTGCTCAAGCGACTGAGCAGACACAATGAGGAGATACAACAAGCAGGGAATGAATGTGGCTCAAGTGGTCAGGCACCTGCCTCCCACATGGGAGGTCCCAGGTTTGGTTCCCAGTGCTTCCTAAAGAAGATGAGAGGACACAAGGAGCAGACACAAGGAGCAGACAATGAGCGCAAACAGTGAGTGGAAACAACAAGCAGATAGACGAGGGAGCCATCTTGGGGGGCGGGGGAGGAATAAAAAATAAATAAATAAACTAACTATTTTAAAAAAACATAATCTTTAAAAAATATATAATTGACTAATTAAAAATATTAATATTGTATTGTAAGGGGTTTATAACATGTAGAAAAATATTTGGAACAATAACACAAAGGATGAAAGGGAGAAATTGATATTCTGCCATAAGGTTCTTATACTATATTGAAGGGGTATAATATTTCTTGATGGTAGAATGTGATAAGTTAAAGATGTAGGGAAGCGGCTGTGACTCAATTGGTTGGGCTCCTGTTTACCATATGGGAGGCCCCGGGTTCAATTCCCGGGGCCTTCTGGTGAAGGCAAGCCGGCCCGCACGGCGCAGTGAGCTCACCGTGCGGTGAGCCAGCTGGTGCAACAAGATGACGCAACAAAGGGAGACAAGCAGACACAGAAAAATACACAGCAAATGGACACAATGAGCAAAAGCAGCAAGGGGGGGATAATGAAATAAAAATAAAAATAAATCTTAAAAAAAAAAAAAAAGATGTATACTATAAATCCTAGAAAAATCACTAAAAAACCCTACCAAACCCAAAAAGTAATAGTTAATAAGCCAACAGTAGGGATAAAATACTCAATCTGAAAGAAGGCATGAAAAAAGGGAAAAAGGAAAAAAGAAAAGATGGAACACATAGAAAATTAATAGGAAAATGGTAGGTTTAAACCCAACTATTTCAATAACTGCAATACACATATAGATGGTCTAAACACTCCAATTAAAAGGCAGGGATTGTTAGAATGGATAAAAAAAGCAAAACTCACCTAATGACTGTCTCTAAAAACCCTCTTAAAATATAAAGACTTGGGTTAAAAATAAAAGAATGGATAAAGATAAGCCATGCAAATACTAATCAAAAGGCTTCAGAACAAGAAATACTACCAGGGATAAAGAGGAATATTTCATAATGATAAAGACTGACTTCAACAGAAAGATATAAAATCCTCAAGTTGTATTCACTTAATAACAGAGCTTCTAAACACAAGAAGCAAAAAACGATAGAACTGAAAGGAGAAATAGATAAGCCCACAATGATGGCTGGAGTTTCAAGATCCATCTCTTAGTAACTGATAGAATAGGTAGACAAAACAATAAGGAAAGATATAGAAGACTTGGACAACACTATCAACTAACTTGACCTAATTGATGTTTATTGAATACTCCCCTGAACAAAGCAGAATTCACATTCTTTTCAAGTGCATATGAAACATCCACTAAAATAAACCATACTTGGGACTTTAAAACATGCCTCCATAATTTTAAGGGATTGAAATAATAGAGTATATTCTCTGATCACAATGAAATTAAACTAGAAACCAATAAAGAAAGCTACATGGAAAATCCCCAGATATTTGGAAATTAAACCATACATTTCTAAATACTATAGAATAAGGAAGAAATCATAAAGGAAATTAGAAAATATTCTGAACTGAATTAAAATGAAAATACTATATAAATAAATGTGTGGAATACAACCAAAGCATTTATTAGAGCAAAATTAATTCATTAAATGCCTAAATTAGAAAAGAAAAAAATCTAAAATCAATGATTTAAGCCAGGTGCTGGCAAACTTCTTTTTTTTCTGTCAAGGGCCTGATATTTTAGGCTTTGTGAGCCACATACAGTTTCTTTCACACACTTTTCTTTATTTTTTTGTGTTTTTTTTTTCCTTCTTTAAAAAACAACCCTTTAAAAATGTAAAACTATTCCTCTCTTATAAACCATACAAAAATAGGCTGTGGGCTGGATTTAGCCTGCAGGTTAACCCCTGATCTAAAGTTTTACCTGAAGAAACTAGAAAAAGAAAACTAAATTCAAAGTAAGCAGAAGGAAAAAAATAATAAAGAACAGAAATCAATAAATAGAAAAAAAAAAAAAAAAAAAAAAAAGGTAGAAGAAAATTAATGATACCAAAAGCTGGTTCTCTGAAAAGCAAAGTTGATAAACCTCCAGTCAGGCTGATCAGGAAAAACAGAAGAAAGACACAAATTACCAATACCAAGAAAGAAAGAGGGGATCTCATTATACAGCCTACAGATAGTGAAATAATAACATGGAAATATTTGAAAACTTAGAGGAAATGGACAAATTCTGGGAAAGATACAAATTACCAGAACTCAATAAAGGTCAGCCTGACAATGGTTTCTATGACCTTACATCTAAAGCATAAGCAATGAAGGAAAAATAAATAAATGGGACCTCCTCAAAATTAAAAACTTTTGTGTATCAACATACTTTGTTACAAAAGTGAAAAGATAACCTACTCAATGGGAGAAAATGTTTGGAAGCCACATATTCAATAAGGGTTTTTAATATCCAGAATATATAAAGAAATCCTATAACTCAACATTAAAAAGACAAACAACCCAATTAAAAAATGGACAAAAGACTTGAATAGACATTTCTCCAAAGAGGATATAGAAATGACTAAAAAACACATGAAAAGATGTCTAAAATCACTAGCTATTATGGAAATGCAAATTAAAACTACAATGAGATATCATTTCACACCCACTAGAATGGAGCCACTATTTAAAAAAAAAACAAACAAACAAACAGAAAACTACAAGTGTTGGAGAGGATGTAGAAGAAAAGGAACACTCAATCACTGGTTGGAATGTGAAATAGTGCAGTCACTGTGGAAGACAGTTTGGCAGTTCCTCAGGAAGCTAAAATTGGAATTACCATATGAGCCAGCAATTCTGCTACTAGGTATATACCCAGAAGAATTGAAAGCAGGGACAGATATCTACACACCAATGTTCACAGTAGCATTATTCACAATTGCCAAAAGATGGAAGCAACCCAAGTATCCATCAACCAATGAATGGACAAACAAAATGTGGTATATACATATGATGGAGTATTATTCAACTGTAAAAAGAAATGAAGTCCTGATGCATGCAACAACCTGGATGAACCTGGAGGACATTAAGCTGAGTGAAATAAGCCAGACACATATTGTATGATCTCAATGATAGGAACTAATTACAATATGCAAACTCACAGAATTAGAATCTAGAATACAGGTTACCAGGGGCTAGATTGGAGTTAGAGAATGGGAAGTTAATGCTTAATTTGTACAGAATTTCTATTTAGTGTTGAATGCAAAGGTTTGGAAATGGATGGTTGTGATGGTAGCACATTATTGTAGCTGTAATTAACAGTGCTGAATTACAGAGGTGAATGTGGTTCTCAAAAGGGAAACTTTAGATTGTGTATGTTACTGAAATAAAAATTAGAAGATAAAACACAGGAGGTCCCAAGTTTGGTTCCCAGTGCCCAATAGTGAACCCTATTGTAGATGACAGACTATATAGTTCATAGCACAAGAATGTTCTTTCATGAGTTTGATGTGGTTATGAATTCCAAAAATATAATTGAATCATGCTTGTGAACTGATCTGTTAATCTGGGCATGTTTAGGTTAGGATTAGGGCGTTGAGCCCCACCCCTTGGTGGGTGGGGAATTGAATATAAAAGACAAGGCAAAGGACAGTTGAAGCAGTCTTTTGAGAAGCAGTTTTGATGTTGGAAAGAAGAGAAGAGAAGCAAGCTATTCGCCTGATCATCTACAGCTGACCTTGTGGAGGAAACAGGAGTTAAGCCCGGAGAGAAACCTATCCCCGGGAAAAAAGGAACCCCAGAAGCCTGAACCCTGGCAAACGCCGGCAACTGTCTTGCTCTAACATGTGGCAATGGACTGTGGTGAGAGAAGAAACTTAATGCTTTATGGCCTGGTATCTGTGGACTTCTACCCCAAATAAATACCCTTTATAAAGACCAACCCATTTTTGGTATTTCACATTAGCACCCCTTTGGCTGACTAATACAACACTTAATGTAAACAATGGACGATAGTTAATAGTACTATTTTAATAATCTTTCATCAACTGTAACAAAGGTAACCACTGCTAAAAAATATTACAATTACAAAAAAGTGCTATTGTTATCATCAATTGTAACAAATGTTCCACACCAACACAAGGTGGTGGTGGTGGGATGGTGTATTAGAATCCTGTATTTTATGCATGATTGTTCTGTAAACCCACAACTTCTCTAATAAAAAATTTAACAACCACCAAAAAACAAACAAACAAACAAACAAAAACGGTCAGCCTGGATAGCTCTATATTTAGCCTACATGTCTTTACTGGTGAATTCTGCTAAATAGTTGAGGATGAAATCATACCAATTCTATACAAACTCTTCCAGGAAACAGAAGAGGAGGAAGCTGCTCAACTCATTTTAGGAGACCAATACTACCTTGATTCCAAAAGCAGACAAAGAAATTACGGAGAAAAAAAAAGAAGAGGAAAACAAAACAAAACAAAACAAAACTACAGATCAATAGCCCTTACAGGGAAGCGGCTGTGGCTCAATCAGTAGGGCTCCCGTTTACCATATGGGAGGCCCCGGGTTCGGTTCCCGGGGCCTCCTGGTGAAGGCAAGCCCGCCCGCATGGCGTGGTTGGCTGACCCAGCGAGCACGGGCAGCGTGGGGGGGATAAATGAATAAATAAATAAAATCTTTAAAAAAAAAAAAAAAAAAAATAGCCCTTACAAAGATATATTAAAAAACCCTGAACATGATGGAAAAGTTTTGGTAATGGATGTTGGTGATGGTAGCCCAACAGTGTATATAATTGACAGCACTGAGCTATATATTTGAATATGGTTAAAGGAGGAAATCTTAAGTTATATATATGTTATAAGAATAAAAAAAATTTAAAAGCTATAGATGTGAAAACAAAACAAAACAAAACTATAGATGTGTATAACACAAACAGTGAACTCTAACATAAACTATGGACTATAGTTAATAATATAATTATATTAATATTGTTTCATCAAATTTAGCAATGATACCACATTAACTGAAAGTGTTAATAATAGGGAACACCGTATGTGGGGGCAGTATATGGGAACTCTGTATTTTCTGCAAGATTTTTCTGTAAACCTACAACTTCTCTAATATAAATAAATAAATAAACAAGTAAATAAATAAATAATTTTTTTTTTAAGTTTAAAAAACAAATAAAAAAATCCTGAACAAAACTTAAGCAAACTGAATCCAGCAATATATAAAAGGGTAGGGGGCAGATGTGGCTCAAATGGTTGGGCGTCCGCCTACCATATGGAGGGACCTGGGTTTGATCCCCAGGACCTCCTGGTAAAAATAAAGAAAAATATAGAAAGCACATGGGCCACCAGGCCCCATGAGCAGGTGCACTGCCAGGCCCCATGTGCAGGTATGCTGTCAGGCCCCACTGAGCCACACAGCAAGATGATGACGTAACAGGAGAGTGAAACAAGGGAAAGCCAAGATGAGACGTGCCGAAAAACCAGGAACTAAGGTGGTGGAGGTGGTAGGACGCCTCTTTCCCACTTCGGCAGTTCCCAGGATGGAATCCTGGTGAAACAGGAGAAGGATGAGAAGAGAGAGCAGGAAACAGACACAGAGAATTGCCCAGTGAATGGACACAAAAACAGCAAAAACAGGAGGGGGGCGGGTAAAAATGGATAAAAGTAAATAAATAAGTAAATAAATCTTTAAAAAAAAAAAAAGGGTAGTAT
Organism: Tolypeutes matacus; assembly: GCA_026826555.1. Lineage (NCBI taxonomy): Eukaryota > Metazoa > Chordata > Mammalia > Cingulata > Chlamyphoridae > Tolypeutes > Tolypeutes matacus. The sequence goes on from JAKSZT010054393.1 coordinate 617,183, forward strand.
CTCATGATTAAGGGGGTTTTATGTGGGAAAGCAAGGTTGTTTTAACATCTGAAAATCAATCAATGTAATTGTGTGGGGGGTTCTCAAGACCACTCCCAAGTTAAATGATTCACTAGGAGGACTCATAATTTCCAGCATATAGTCATACTCATGGCTGTGAATTATTATGGTGAAAGGATACAAAGCTAATCAGCAAATGGTAAAGACACATGGTGTAATGTCTGGAAAAAACTAGGTGCAAGCTTCCAAGACCAGTCTCCAAGTGGACCCACACAGGACATGCCTAATTACCCCCAGCAATGAGTTGTGATAATATGTGTGAAATGTTGTCTACCAGGGAAGCTCTTTAGAGACTTGGTGCTCATGGTTTTTACTGGGTGCTGATCATGGAGGCAACCTCTGCCAAGCACATAAGAATTCATAATCCCAGAAGGAAAGTAGGTGTTCAGCACATCCCACATTGTTTGTATAAACAGTTTAGGCATAGTGAGCCATTCTTATCAGGAAATGGTCGTTTCCAGATGCCAGCCAAGGGCCAACCTTGCAAGCAGACTCTTCTAACTTATGTTAACTCTCTATGCATAGTAATCATCTCAATACATGCAGAAAAAGTATTAGACATAATTCAATATCCATTCATGAAAAAAAACTCCCAGCAATCTAAGAAAAGAACTTTTTCAACCCAATCTGCAAAAACCCTAAAGACAACATCACACATAACTGTGAAAGACAGAATGTTTTTCTCCTAAGATTGGAAACAAAGCAAAGGTGTCATTTCTCACCACTCTGATTCAATGTTGTACTGATGGGACTTAGGCCATTGCAATAAGGCAAGAAAAATAAATAAAAGGTATATGGGTTAGAGGGAATAAATAAAACTGTTTTAATTATTCATAGACAAAATGATAATCTATGTAGAAAATCCAAAAGAATCTACCAAAAAGCTACCAGGACTAATAAAGAGAGTTTAGCCAGGTTGCAGAATACAAAGTCAACAAAGAAAAATCAATTCTATATCTAACAATTGGAAATTGAAATAAAAAACACAATACAATTTACAATAGCATCAATAATGTGAGTTACTTAGGGATAAATTCAACAAAATACATGTAAGACATGTACACTGAACACTATAAAACAGTGTTGAAATTTTTTTTTAAAAGACTTCAATAGATGGAGAGAGAGAGAGACCATGTTCAGAGATTGAAAGTCTTGATATTATTAAGATGGCAATCCTCTCCAGGTACAATGCAATGCCAGTCAAAATCTCAGCAGGTATTTTTACAGAAATTGATAAGTTGATTCTAAAACTTTTAAGGAAATAAAAATATCTTAGAATAATCAATACAAATTTGAAAAAAAAAAAACAAAAATGGGGGATTTAAACTACTTGATTTCAAAACTTATTATAAAGCTAAAATAATTGAAACTGTTTGCCAGTTTGGCATAGTATTCAAGGAGAGGCATATAGCTCTAAGGACCAGAATAGAGAGTCTAGAAATAGATCCACAAATACAGAGACAACTGATTTGCAACAAGGTGCCAAAGTTATTAAATGGGGAAAAGGACAGTTTTCAACAAACAGTGCTGGAACATTGGGCTATCTCCACATGTAAAAAGATGTGGATCCTTTGCAGGGCACTGATGTACTGGGGCTCTTTTTGTTTATGGATACATGGATGGCATCACTCCTAATGCAAGGCCAACCTGTATGTGAACCTATATGTGTGTATATACTGTTTTATTTAATTTATATTTTATAAAAAATGAAATTATCTATGAAACATTTCCCGAACATGCATTAGTGGTGTGCTGGCTCCTAAGATTAAAATGCCTAGGGGGCGGATGTGGCTCAAATGGTTGGGTGTCCGTCTGCCATATGGAGGGACCTGGGTTTGATCCCCGGGACCTCCCGGTAAAATAAAAAAATTAAAAAATTAAAAAAAATAAAAATAAAAATAAAATGCCTGAAAATGGTTACACTGGGAAGGACAGAGGCTATAGAAAATGTAAAACCATGTTAGGACACAAAGAGATTTTATGATTCTGTTTAAACTGAAGGGGTAAACCAAGATAAATACATACATACATATATACACACACACATATATATATATTTCCTTTAAAAATAACTAGAAATAAAGGGCATGAGGTGGCATATTTATGAATATTTTTAATTAAATGCAACAAAGTAAAAAGAGTTAGGAAACAGCCAGAGGATATGCAAGGCAGCAGGTATCAGCTCTATTTATTATTCTTATTTTTTTTAATGGAAAAAGAGAACAAGGAGCACAAAATAGGAAAAAGACTACAACCAAGTTTTGTCTTTTGTTTTTTTTTTTTGGACTGTAAAAAAGGTGCTAAGATTCAGTTTTGGGTTCCTTGTTTTATACCTTTTATCCAATAATAAGCCCTATAATTCAAAGTGAGTGCTGATATGGTGGGATTTCAACCAGCAAACAAGAGCTGGGCCTCAGTGGGAAACTGTGTGCTCCAGAGGTAATATATAGTTTAGGAAATCTGTTGAATTGTGAAAAATTTCCTATGATCTTTACCTTGACATGGTTTCCCTCTTTATCTGAGACAAGAGCCACATAGGTGATTTCATGATGTCTGCAGTATTCTTGCAATTCCTCTTGGGACTGAAATAAATAAGCACAGTGTATAAAATAAACACAGAGCACTTGGAACAGCTCAGGTAATTAAGGAGGATGAAAATACAGTTTTCAATTGTATTCACAAAATGAATTACTAAACATGCTGACTCCAGGGGATATAAATATTTAGCAAGAAAAGCACAGAATTCAAAGTAGGAATAAGAACTCTTGCTGTGGACAATGAATGTGGTCAGAATATATAACAGGTTTTAAAAGCTTAAATCTTAATGTAAGTTGCCAAAAATCACCACACCTGTACACACGTACACACACACACATACACACAGAAAGCCTTTGAGGAAGCAAAGGAAACAAAAGATCAGCAGATGAAAAGTAGCAGTGAAGCACAAAGCAAATAAGCACTAGGGCAGAGAAGCCTGCAGGGCATGCCACTGTGCAGGACTGATGTTGTTGGTCTTATATTTACTGCAAGACAGATACTTCTCTCACCCAACTTTTGAAACAAGTGGAAGAGGGGCCTGCTCTTTCAAATGATTAAAGACGTTACTCAGCACATCGCTGATGCAGACTGTCACACAACACACACATAAATGGGCAGAAGTCACTTCAGAGGTCTCTTGGCAGGTGCTGTGTGGGCTGCCCTAGTCATCTCTTCATACTCTGGGCCACCTTTAGTGTAGGTGGATGTGTATACAACCTGGATGCTCACCTGCGGGTGCAGCCCCTTCTGTGAGCCTCTTGTGGCAGCACAGACGTCAGTTATCTAAAGGCCTCCTATTCTAAAGGGCAGGCAGGGGTTCAGGGCACCACTTTTCTTGCCTCCACACTCGGGGCAGGTGTCAGAACTGATGACTGTGGGAGCTTGAGGCTATGAAGGCACAAACACACTAAACACAAAATGCCTTTGGGAAGTGTGAGAGGCTAGATAATGCCCTGCTCCCCAAAAAGCACAAGGCCCCCATCCTCTATCACCCACCACTTTCCCCTCACTCTCCACATTCACATACTATGTTACCTTACAGGGTAAAAAGGACTCTGCAGATGTGATTCACATCTATGTTCACATCCCATGTTACCTTACATGGTAAAAAGGGCTCTGCAGATGTGATTATGATAAGGAGCTTGAGATGGGGAGATTATCCTGGATCATCTGGTAGGTCAAATGGAATCACAAGGTCCTTATAAAGGGAGCCAGGAGGATTAGAGTTAGAGAGAGATGTAAGGACAGAAGTGGGGGTCAGAGAGAGGAGGCTACGTGGCTGGCTTTCATGATGGAGGAAGGGGTCATGAGACAAGGAGTAGCGGTACGGTGCCTAGAAGCTCAAAAAGGTAGGAAAACGATTCTCTCCTAGACCCTCCAGAAGGAGCCAGCACTGCCAACTCCTTGATTTTAACTCAGTGTAACTGATCTTTGGACTTAGCTCAAGAACTGTAAGATAATAAATTGATGTTCTTTTAAGCCACTACATTTGTGGTAATTTGTTACAGCAGCAATAGGAAGCTAATACAGACAGCAACTATAACCACAGAGACACAGTTTGACAGAACCTACAGGTGTACAAGAAAATTTGTTATTAAAGCCATGACTATTTGTGCTTCACACACAGGGGCTTTTTGCCTCATTACCTGTGAGCAGTCATACATGATTTCTGCTGTGATTCCCGCTGCCCAGAGTTTCTGGATTAGGTTGATGGCCCTGGACATGGACATCTGGCCAACACTTACAACCAGGAGGTCACAAGAGCTGACTGTAACCTGAATCAGAAACAGAGTGTGACAAAAGTCTTTGTTCCACAATGACATGGTACAAGGAAAATGACATTCAAATGGTGTTTAAATTAGTCTTTTAAGACAGAAATTATTATAGTCACATAATTCCCTACTATCTGAGGCACTCCCAATTTCCTGCCAATTTAGACTCTTTTTGTTTTTAAAATTGAGTGGGGCTGAACTTGTCTGGTGGCAGATCTCTAGTGCTCACAACTGTTCAGGATATGACCGGCAGAGGGTGAGAGAATATTTTCAAAGTGGTTCTACTAAGACAACAGACAATAATAATTCATCTTTAACATGAAGTTTCCCTCAAAAATCAATTACACATAAAATTAAATTGACGACATTAGCACTTAATGTGGACAAGATGAAATGAAAGCAATTCTTCACTGGTGAAAATTAAACTATACATTTTAAAGAAATTATGGTATTTTAAGCATTCAATAATTAAACTACCGGCAAGTAAACGGCTTACCTCAATAAAAATACAATATTTAAATTAACATACAAATTTCCTGGAGACAGTAAGTTCAGATCATATCTCCACTTAATTTAGAGAAATTAAATTATGGGCGGGTTGGCAGAAAAAAAGAGAAAATAGGGAAGCGGCTGTGGCTCGATCAGTAGGGCTCCCGTTTACCATATGGGAGGCCCCGGGTTCGGTTCCCGGGGCCTCCTGGTGAAGGCAAGCCCGCCCGCACGGCGTGGTTAGCTGACCCAGCGAGCATAAGCAGCAAGGGGAGGATAAATGAATAAATAAATAAAATCTTTAAAAAAAAAAAAAAAAAGAGAAAATATAACAGATATCTGGCCAAGCATATGCCTCAGAGTGGGCGGAGAAGGGAAATGGCTGTCCCCACCCTTAGCCATCAGAAGGATATTCTTTTCCTCTGAGAACACTAATTGTTTCAGAAACACAAGGGAAAAAGGACCATTTCTAGTGTTGTAGACTGCAGCAGGATTTTTGATATGAGTCTATTAACAACTACCACATCTCACACCCACAGAGTGCATTACAGAAAAGGAAAGTGAGGCAAGGAAAGGATGAACAAATAGCCTCAGGTCACCCAGCTAGAAAACAGAGGGTAAGGGTGGAAATGCAAAGACTGACACCAGTCTTAGGCTAGCCTGTCATGGTTAAGATAATTTCCAGTACCCTCAGTCTATTGCTGCCACATCTGAAGCTCCATGGAAATTACTGCAAAAGGTTAAAAATACTTTAGAAAGCAAAGGTGTCTCAAAGAATGCTGGAGGGGGAGCAGATGTGGCCCAAGTAGATGAACGCCTGCCTCCCATATGGGAGGTCCCGGGTTTGGATCCCAGTGCCTCCTAAAGAAAACAAACAATGAGCAGACAATGAGCAAAAACAAAAGAGCAGAGAATGGATGTGGCTCAAGCAGTTGCATGCCTGCCTCCAACAAGGGAGGTCCTAGGTTTGATTCCCTGTGCCTCTTAAAGAAAAAAACAAACAATGAGCAAAAAAAACCCAACAACGAGCAGACAATGAACAAAAACAAAATGAACAAACAATGAGCAAAGAGACGAGGGAGCCAACGAGGCTCAGTGGTTGAGCACCAGCCTCCCGCCTACAAGGTCCTGGGTTCAATCTCCCAGCAGCTCAAAAAAAAAAGGGGGGGGGGAAGAAAAGGATGCTGGAAAGAACTTACAGGCTCTTCCATGTTGATAACAGCAGCAGATATCTTGTCTATAGCTAGGCTGACTCCAATGGCAGTGGGAACTGGCCCTAGAGCCTGTGGTCCTCTAAACTGGGGAATCTGTGGAGAAAGACATACTTGTGGTTAAGAAATAGAAAAGAAACTGTGATTATGGGGAAACCATTGATTTTAGGGCAAGTACTCTATCAGCAACTTATCTAAGAGTTAAAAAAAAAAAGGCATGTGTGTGTGCCCATGTGCATGTGTGTGTAGAGAGAGAGAGAAGTAAGCATGCATGCCATGATGGAAAATGTTAACAAATGCTGCATCTAGATCTACGCTGTTCAATATGGCAGCCACTAAGCACATGTGGCTACTGAGAACTTGAAATGTGGCTAATCCGAACTGAGTTGTATTGGTCATGTAAAACAGACTCTACATTGCAAAGACTTAGTATGAAAAAAAAAAAAGAATGTAAAATAGCTCATTCATAATTTTTGTGCTTGTTATTTTATTTTTTTAATTTGAAAAAGTTTGAAAAAAATTTTTTTAAATTTGGATTACATGCTAAAATAATATTTGAGATATATTAGATTCAATAAAATGCTATTAAAAGTAATTCTGTTTCTCTTTACTTTTTTAATGTTACCAGAAAAATTTAAAATTACTTATGTAGGTTCTGGTTCTAGACCAAGATGGAATAGGCTGATTTCTCTCTATTTCTGCCAAGCACAGCTAAAACTTCTGGACATTATATATAAACTCACTCAAAACATGTGAGTTCCCTGGGCTTCATTTTTTTTTTTTTTTTTATTTGAGAAATTGTGGGTTTACAGAATCATCATGCACAAAATACAAGATTCTCATATTCCACCCTGTTATGAACATGCTACCCTGGTGTGATACATTTGTTATAAGTGATGAAAGCACATTTTTCTAATTGTTCTATTAACTACGGTCCACGTTTTAACTGAGGGCTTGTGTTGTACAGTTCCATGGATTTTTTTCCCCAATTTTTATCAAATATCATATATACAACCTAAAAATGTCCTCTATTAACTACATTCAAAGATATAATTCAGTGTTATTAATTATGTTCCAATCTTGTTGCTACTATCACCACCATCCATTAAAACTTTTTTATTGTCCCAAATAGGAACTCTGTACAGCTTTTAAGCCTTAACTCCCTATACCCTACCCCACCTCATCCCCTGGTAACCTATATCATAGATTCTCTTATGAGTTTGTTTATTCTTATTATTTCATATGAGTGAGATCATATAATATTTGTCCTTTTGTGTCTGACTTATTTCACTCAAAATGATGTCTTCAAGGTTCATCCATATTGTCACATGCATCAGAACTTCATCACTCTTTACAGCTGAATAATATTCCATTGCATGTATATATCATTTGTCAGTTGATGGACAAGTGGGTTGCTTTTATCCTTTGGCAATTATGAATAATGCTGCTATTAACATCGGTGTGCAAATATCTGTTTGAATCCCTGCTTTCAATTATTTTGGGTATGTATCTAGGAGTGGGGTTGCTGGATCATATTGAAACTCTAGCTTTCTTATGAACTGCCAAACTGTCTTCCACAGAAGCTGTACAATTTTACAAACTTCCCACCAGCAATGAATGAGTGTTCCTATTCTTCAACATCTTCTCCAACAATTGTGATTTTCCATTTTTTAAATAGTAGCCATTCTAAGGGGTGTAAAGTGGTAATCTCATTGTGGTTTTGATTTGTATTTCCCTAATGGTTAATGATGTTGAGCATCTTTTCCTGTGTTTTTTGGCCATTTGTTTATCTTCTTTAGAAAAATGTCTATTCAAGTCTTTGGCTCATTTTTTAATTGGGTTGCCTGCCTTTTTGTTGTTGAAGTGAAGGATTTCTTTATATATTCTGGATATTAAACTTTATTGAATATGTGTTTTCAAATATTTTCTCCCATTATCTAGGTTGTCATTTTACTTTCATGAAAAAGTCCTTTGAGGAACAAACGTTTTTAATTTTGAGGAGATCCCAATTATCTATTTTTTTTTTCTTTTTTTCTGTTGTTGCTTGTGCTTGGGGTGTAAAGTCTAAGAAACCATAGCCTAACACAAGGTCCTGAGATGCTTCCCTACATTTTCTTCTAGCAGTTTGACAGTTCTGGCTCTTCCATTTAGGTCTTTGATCCATTTTTAGTTGATTTTTGTGTAAGGTGGAGGTAGGGATCCACTTAATTTTTTTGCAAATGGAGATCCAGTTTTCCCAGTACCATTTGCTGAAAAGATTGTTCTTTCACAATTGAGTGGACTTGGCACCTCTGTCAAAAATCAGTTGGCCATACAAGGTGTTGGTGGTGGGGTGACGAATGGAAGCCCTGTATGATGTTTTGTAAGTTCATAACTTTTACTATGCACTTATTGCTAATATATGTATGAATGATATACGTCAATAACATTTTTTTAATGGAAAAATAAAAAAAATCAGTTGGCCATAAATGTGCGGGTTGATTTCTGATTCCAATGGTCTGCATGTCTGTCCTTGTGTCAGTACCATGCTATTTTGTTTTTTTTCAGGAGGTACTGGGGATTGAACTCAGTACCTCATACAAGGGAAGCTGGCGCTCAACCACTGAGCTACATCTGCTCCCCAATAAGAGTTGGTTTTTTTGTTTGTTTTGTTTTTCTGGAGGTACTGGGCATCAAACCCAGGACCTCATACATGGGAAGCAGGCACTCAACCACCTGAACTACATCCACTCCCCAGCACCATGCTGTTTTGATTACTGTGGCTTTATAATAAGTTTTAAGATCGGGAACTGTGAGGCCCTCAACTTCATCAAAATGGCTTTGGCTATGCAGGTCCCCTTACCCTTCCAAATAAATTTGATGATTGGCTTTTCCATTTTAGCAAAGAAGGTTCCTGGGATTTTGACTGGGATTGCATTGAATCTCTAAATCGCTTTGGTAGAATTTAAATCTTAATATTTCATCTTCCAACCCATGAACACGGAATGTCCTTCCATTTATTTATGTCTTCTTTGATTTCTTTTAGCAATGTTTTGTAGATTTCTATATACAAGTCCTTTACATCCTTAGCTAGATTTATTTCTAGATATTTGATTCTTTCAGTTGCTATTGTAATGGAATTTTTCCTGGGTTTTCTTTTTCTCTTATATATCTTGGACTGGGCGCTGGAGAAAGTGGCAACCTAGAAACACCAATGGGTGCAGCCAAAAACTTCCAAGAAAAGTCTGCTCCCTCTAGCTAAAGGACTAGGAAAGGGACAACCTAGCAAGCCAGAAAAATGTTTATATAATAACTGCCCTGCTCAAGCCAAATATCACAGTAAAACATCCCTGGGAGTGGATGTGGCTCAAGTGGTTGAGCGCCCGCCTCCCACATGGGAGGACCTGGGTTCAATTCCCAGCGCCTCCTGAAAAAAACAAAAATAAAACAACAAGCAGGGAAGCAAATGTGGCTCAAGCGATTGAGCTCCTGCCTACCACATGGAGGTCGCTGGTTAGGTTCCTGGTGCCTCCTAAAGAAGATGGTGAGCTGGTGCGAAGGGCAGGTGTGACAAGCTGACTCAACAAGATGATGCAACAAGAGACACAAGAAGAAAAACACAATGAGAGACACAATAAAGCAGGGAACAGAGGTGGCTCAAGTGATCAGTTGCCTCCCTCCTATATAAGAGGTCCCAGGTTCAGTTCCCAGTGTCTTCTAAAGAACAAGGAAGACAAATAGACACAGCAAGTGCAAACAATGAGGGGGTGGGGAGAAATAAATTAAAAAAAAAAAATCTGAAAAAAACAAAACAAAACAACAACAAAAAAAACCCCCACAAAAACAAACAAAACAACAAGCAAAACAAATGAAAAAACCAACTCAGGGAAGCCACTGTGGCTCAGCGGTTGAGTTCCGGTTTCCCACATACGAGGTCCTGGGTTCAAACCCTGGCCCCCAGTACCTCAAACAAAACAAAACAACAACAACAACAAAAAAAAAAACAAAAAACAAAAACAAAAAAAAACCCCACAAGCCCCCACACCCAAAAAGGCTGAATGAGGTGCCTATACCCACCCTTGCCCAGATGTAAGGAGGCCCTATCCCCACCCCCAATCCCATCAGGGTGGCATGAGAGAAGGCCAAGTGGGAAGTCAGAACATTCATCCCTGCCCAAGGGTAATGAGTACCTCCAACAGTATCAGCTGTAGCCAGGATCCCCAGGATCTTGGACTTCTACCCTACCCAAGCAGTAAGAAGGTGACTCTACCCACTGGGGTAGTGCCAGAGGAGGCTGAGTGCAAAGCTGGAACTTTCATCACTACCCACTGCCCCCATGGTATCAGAGGAGGCATTTGGGTAGAGTAACAAGGAGCCCCACCTCCTCCTACCAGGAAGTGTCAGGAGAGGTCTAGGGGGGAGCCTGAATTCCTACTCCCACTTAGAAATAACAAGGCTGAGTGGGGGAACCTGGACCCTCACCCCCACCTGGCAGTAGTGAGGCAGTGCCTCCCTTTCCCCACTGGTGTGGTGTTAGAGAAGCCCTGCTAAAATTGAAGTTTTAAAGAAGACTCATATTGTCTTCTTTAAAACCCCAAATGCCCAGGATACAATTGAAAAGCATGTGTCATGCCAAAAAACCTGGAAGATCTCAAACTGAATGAGGAAAGGCAATCAACAGACAGCAATATCAAGATGACACAGAGGCTGGAATTACATGACAAGAATTTTCAAGGAACTATTACAAAAATGCATAAAAAAGCATTTATAAACATGTTTGAGACATATGAAAAAAATCAAAAGTCTCAGCAAATAGAAGATAAAAAGCTCACTGGATGGGCTCAACAGCAGAATGGAGACGAGAGGAAAGAATCAGTGAAACTGAAGATAAAACAATGAAATTACCCAATCTAAAAAACAGAAAGAAAACAGACTGAAAAACAAAATGAATGGAACCTCAGGGACATGTGAAGCTATTAACAAAAGAGCTAACATCCATATCATCAGAATCCTTTAAAGAAAGTTGAAAAAAGCAGGGCTGAAAAAATATTTGAGGAAATAAAGACTGAAAAATTCCCCAAATTGGCAAAAGATGTAAACCTCAGATGCAAGAAGCTGAGCAAACCCCAAACAGGATAAATCCAAAGAAGTACATGCCAGGATATATCACAGTGAAATTTTCAGAAAACTAAAGTTAAATAAAAAATCTTAAAAGCATCAAGAGTGCTTTTTTGCCCCCTTTCCTATAGGGCAGCAGATTTCTCATCAGAAGCCATGGGTGCCAGCAGGAGGTGGCATAACACTTTTCAAGTTCTGAAAGAAATGTCAACTTTCAACCCAATATCCAGCAATATCCTTCAGGAATGAAAGAAAAATAAAGACATTCTCAGACAGGAATACTAAGAGAAATGTGTCATCAGCAGATCTACTCTAACAGAATGGATAAGGAAATTCTTGAAATGCAAGGGAAATGATAAAAGAGGCTTGTAACATCAGGAAGGAAGAATGATGGAAAGAACAAAATTATGGATAAATACAATAGACTGACTTTCTCCTCTTGAGTTTTCTAAGTTATGTTTGACAGTAGAAGCAAAAGTATAACATTACCTGCTGTAGACCTCAATGTCTGTAGGGGAAATATTTAAGACAATTTTGCAAATGGGGGATGGGTAAGTAGATGAAAAGGGAGGTAAGGTTTCTATACTTCACTTGAACTGGTAAAATGCTGACACCAGCAGATCTCTGTGGAGATGGAATAGCTCTGTATCTTCATTGTGGTGCTGGTTTCAGAAACCCACCCATGTGATAAAATGGCCCAGAACTATTCACATTCATTATACCATTGTCAATTTCCTAGTTTTGATATTTTATTATAGTTATGCAAGATCTAATCACTGGGGGAAACTCGGTGAAGGGTACATGGAACCTCGCAGTACTGTCTTTGTAACTTCCTGTTAATGTGTAAGTATTTTAAAAGAAAAGTTAAAAAAATTATAATGTGGTTCACATTATATTTCTATTTCTAGATGAAAGATATACAGGTGTTCAATGATTCTACTGATTCAATTTTTCAACAGATGAAAATACTCAATGAGTAAAGAAAGTAATAAAATTAAACCAGAACAGAGAACTAAATAACAGGCCCGCCCTCACCAGCAGGTCATATCTGCCACCAGCTGCGAGGATTTCAGGTACAGCCCGTTGCCTTCGTTTGATGAATGCCACAAACTGGAAGATGATTCCGTTGTGCTGCTGCACCTTGTAAACCAAGCCCAAATTGATTAAGACCTGTAAAGTGAAATGCCATACAAAAGAGATTTAGAATGTGGAAGAAACTCTGCAAATGCAGTTTCCCACCAACAGCACCAGAACAATTTATTTAGCATAAAAAAAATATTCTGCAAGATCTGGTACAAAGTCTGTTTATACCCTGCCAACTAAGAGAAACTCCTCTCTTCAAGAATAAACATTTCTCTAAGGCTAATTAACACTATAGGAATTGTTATACAATAGGAATTGTGATGCTTCAAAGAAATCCTGATTTAAGCCAAAGTTATTACTAGATATCAAATGCTCCAAAAAGTAGAAAATAGAGTTTTTCTGGAAAAATAATCGACTTACTAGCAATAATAAAATAAAACCCATTTCCACCTTGTGCTATTATTATTAATGCTACAAATCTGTACTGCCAGAATCAAACAGTTGCCAAACCTGTAACTTGATGCCAAGTTTCTTTAACAGTCCAACCACCTCCTCCAGATCTTTTAAACCATATTTTACCAATTGGGCAACAGCTGTTTTCTGTTTTATTAATGAATTTATTGTCGGTGTTAGATCTTGCAAATCTCCCTTCTGTTCAATAAATTTATAGAGTCGACACAGCTGGAAAGCAAAGAAGCACTGTTAGCTTCCAAACCATGGCAGGGAAAGCCTCACTTTGTCCTGTGTTTGGTACACACAGGGGGAAGGGCAGAGCTTTTGTTTCTATGAAAGCAGGAATTTTGTAGTCAGAGGTAATTTTAGCCTTTGTCACAATCCTGACTTAGGATTGTGTGATTGTGAGATTGTGACTGACTGACACCTTGCAGAAGTGCTTTAGACACGTATTCCCAGTTCTTTCACACGCACACTTACAGTTAATGTTGACCCCAGCACAGCAGACCTAACAGAGCCTCCACTATGTATTTCCAAGCCAGTCTTATTTCTCTTTACCTTTCTCATTCCCATGAATTCCCATTACTACAAGCACATAAATGGGGGGATAGAAAGGCACCAAGTCTGACCTTCAATTAGCCAGGAACTCCCTCTCCTCCCTTTGCTTGAATAATTCCTACTTGGTAGCCCTGGGATGCCGCTTGGATGTCACCTCCTGCAGCAGCCTCCTGAACCATCTTCCCCCTGGCTCATACTTTGAACCCAGTTCTGACCAGTTGTACCCATTATCTCCCCCAGAAGAAGGCAAGGCCTAGAGATTATCTTGTCTGTGGGCCAGGCATAGTTCCTGGCACATAGCAGGTGAAAGAGGAAATAATTATGATGACAAAACAAGAAAGAAAATTCCCAGGATCTAAGGTGGAAATTGTCAAGAAACAAGATTATAGCTATATTTAGGTTGTAGAAAAGCAGAACCTGGTTCAGCTAAAAATTGGCACATGGAAACTAAAAGCTGAATGAAGACAGTTTAATATAGTTTAATATAATAATCATAAATCACTTATATTTTTAAAAAATCCAAAAAGTGTTAAACCTCCCATAATTGTTTACTTTTTTTTTTTTTTTTAGAAGGTACTGGGGATTGAGCTTGGGACCTTGTACATGTGAAGCAGGCACTCAACCACTGAGCTACAACCGCTCTGCTGTTTACTTTTATTAAAGATAAAATTTTGGAATTATAAAAGTCTCTGATTTAAAATTGTTTTCTTCCTAATAAAATTAAAAAAAAAATCCTTCTCAATGAATTTTAACATAATACTACCCCATTAATAAACTACCAGAAGCAATGGAGTCAGTCTGCTAGATTTTTGTCCTCACCCTATCACAACTAACTACATGTGACATGGACAAGTTACATTTTGATATTGGGAGTCTCATCTGTAAACAAGAAGACTGTGCCAGATATGTGAAACTCATTTGCAACATTTCTACTTCCCTTTTTATTACCCTCAGAGTTCCATTTTGAAATAATGAAAATAACAAATGCCTTTATTAGATACTAATTTTCCCATTTTAAACTAATCAAACATACAACTTCAATTAACACTTTTTCCCACCATAAGGTAACCAGTGGGTAGACATTTGGCAAAAAGCAAAGAAGCTGACAACTGAGCAACCAATTCATCTCTATCTTGTGAAAGTATATACTGTCTGTGAGAAACATGAAACAAGAAATTAGTTCCAAGAAGCTTTTGGGTTTGACTTTTCAGGTAGGGGAGCCTTGAATTAAAGGCTCTTGAGTTAAAGTTGTATGATTTATAAGTTTAAGCTTTTCTTGTACTTGAGTATACTCTTTTTTTTCTCCATAGAAGTTCTATTTATTTAACTCTGTACGAGCATTCAGTTAGTGCTCCAACTTAAAAACAGTGCAATAGGGAAGCGGATGTGGCTCAAGCACATCTTCTTCCTAAAGAAGACGAGCAAGACAGCTAACTGACATGATGGGCTGGTGCAGCAAGCTGATGCAACAAGCTGATGCCATGAGATGACTCAATGAGGAAACACAAGGAGAGACACAACAAGCAGGGAGTGGAGGTGGCTCAAGTGATTAGGTACGCCCCTCCCACGTGGGAGGTCCTGGGTTCAGTTGCTGGTGCCTCCTAAAAAGAAGACAAGCAGACACAGAGAGCACACAACATTCAGACACAGAGAGCAGACAGTGAGTATAAATAACGGCGGGGGGGGGGGAGGAGAAAATAAATCTTAAAAACAAAACAACAACAGTGGAATAAAAGCAGCTTTTAATATAAATTGACAAGAAGCTGTGATGCCAGTGGCCATTTGGCACTGCAAAGAGGGGAAAAAAGCAGTCTTGAGCAGACTGTTTGTGCTCTATATAAATGGGACTATTTTTGCATATAGGTGTGTGCTGTGTACCTGTCTAGAATATTATGTATATATGGTTCTTCATATTTGAATATTATGCCATTGGGTCATTCATTAATATCTCCTCCAATATCAAATATTTAAGTTTAAATATTTGAAATTCCATCTGGCTCAATTTTCAGAACTCCTGGTGCAACGTATCTGGTTTACTTTCCCTACTTGCATACTCTACAGGTGATTTCTTTAAATGATTGCTCATACATACCCTGTGAAAGTTGTTCTAAGAGCTGAGGGCAGATATATGCTACATGCATCCCCTGTGGCTTTCTTAAGGCCCACATGAACTAAGAAGTTGAATTCAGACTGTGGGCTCTTCAACTTATTCCTCTTTGTATCTTCAGCACTATGCCTGCCACACTGCAGGTGCCCAAATGGTTGAGTGACTCTGTCTTCCCTGTGTACAATCATATTTTGACCTAACCCATATGGGAATTTTGCTGATCACCACAAGATCATGTAATAGAATGTCAGACCAGGAGCTAGAAGGATTCTGGAAAATTCAGAGAAAAATCTCTTCTTATATAAATATTCAAGAATATGTTAGAAATTCATGTTGTCTTCTGCTATTCAGCTGCTGGATTAAGCATGGGTTACTACACCAAAGATCTGTGATTGATCTGATGCCTATAGGGCAAATATGATGAACTTGTTTACCCTGTAAGATTTTTCTCTTTGCCAGTGGGCTCCCATGTAAGATTTTTGGTGTAGAAAATGTACAGGAAAGTAAGAGCTCTAATTAAACTCTGTTGAGTCAGAAGACCTGGGGAGATGTCCAAATGCATCTGGCAAGCTCTTTGCCTCATGCTAGTTCCATTTAGTCTACTTAAGGGAAGGACTGTTAGTGCTAGACCTGCTCAGTGGGAGGCTCCCCCCAGCACAGCCTTTATTATGGGTGTAAAAGAAAGGATCTGGTGACCAAGTAGAACAGGGTGATTAAAGCACATCAGGAAGAACCATGGAGAGATAGTCTTTGATCACACATTAGTTTCTCTCTTCTAATCTCAAGAGGTTGCCATAGTACCTATTAACCCTCAGAGGAAAAATTTAGTGCCTGTGAGGTGGCAGGAAGTTCTGCAACCTTAGTGCAGCAAGAATTTGGTGACATTTCCTGGTATCACAAAATTATAGTGAAAATTGTAATAACACCATCAGAAGGTACTTACTCTATTAGAAGACAAAGACAGATTACAAAATTTAGCTTCCACTTCTCTCTTCGTCAGCTTTTCCGTCTAAAGTAGAAGAAAAAGGTAACAATGAGGGTCACCAAATTTGGCCCTGGATAAAGATATAATTTCCAGGCTAATTCTGCCAATTATATCCTCTGTTAAAAAACTCTTTTTTTTTCAATTCACACAAGGCCATAACTAAAGTTGTTTTAAAATTTGGAAAACCCTTGACATAAAGGAATTAAAAAAGATAAAGTTGTGCATGCTGAGTGGTGAGGTAATCCAGACCTGAACAGGCTTGATCAGGGCTTTCTGCCTGGGGGGGGAGAATCTGCTTGGAGCTCTCCTCCCTTAATAAAAGCCAAAGACTGATAAGCTCTGAGCATTTCATCACACGCTGGCAAATGGGCTTATGGCCATGGAATATGAACAAGAGTGAGCTGAAGCCCCTCTGCACGAACCCTGGCGCTTCTGCCAGTGTCTGATGGACAGATTTTATTGTATCATTACCACCAATGGAGGAGCAACACTTTGTGGGGAGAAAAGAACCATTAAGAGACAAACAAAGTTGGGGCCTTTGATGTGTACTTGCCAGATGAAAGAAAATCCAGTTAAGCATTTTGGAACATAAAAATACAAGTCACTCTGCTATTAATAAATACCCACTTTACAAACAAACAAACAAAAAAATACAAGTCAATGTGGACTTCCACTATTATTTCTGCCTTAATCATAGACTGCCTGGCACTGTTAATTATTGAATCTCCTGGATGCCTCTTATTTTCTTTATTGTAAAATATATATATATATATTTTACATAATATATGTAAATATAATATATATATATTTTCTATCCTCGCACCACAGTATAATTCAATTTTAATTTTTCAATGTTCCCCCTCCACATTCCAATCTGCAAATTCACATTATAATGTAATGACTACTATGATTGTGGCTAAATTAAGGAAGAGTAACTGGAGGTGCTGAAGCCCCAGTCCCACAGGAAGGGGTGAGAAATGAGGCTCTGAACCACTCTCCACAAATTCATTCAATTAAAATCTAGAAATGACTTTACTGATGAAATGGGTAAGTTGGAAGAGTTAAGGGCCTAAGCCTGTTATTCTCAATACTAAGCCCCCCTCCCTTGGTCTCTGTAAAATAAGGATAATAAGAGCACTTGTGAGGATGAAGCAAGGTAATCCATGTAAAGTACTCAGAACAATGCCTGGCACACAATTAGGTGCACAATAAGTGTTATAAATAACATATTTATATCATTATATTATTTTTTTATATAATATTATACATTATTATATACACACATAAACAATAAAATATTTTTTATTATTGGCAACTATCAGCACCAACTACTTAGTGATTTTTTTGCTTCAACAAGTAGACTAGTAAAGAACTTTATTATCTTATAAATTAAAAAGATAATTCAATTGTTTTAAATCAGAAGTTACCCTTCTTAAAAAAACACCCTGGGGGGCAATTGTAGTATGGTCTATAGTACAGAATAAGAGCTCAAGAAGTCCTTGTTAAATGGCAATATAATCAAAGGTAATTGGTTCTTTCACCTTAGAACAATGAGGGAAGGACATAAAACTCCCAAGTCATCAATGTCTCATGTTCATTTTGAATTCTACATAAACAAACTAATACAGTGAGCTGTTATATTTCAGTGCCACTTTTAGAGCAACTCCCAGAATAGATGAGGCCAGGTGAGAGAGCTGGACTGTATGGTGCAGTGATGAGTGTGGTCTTTTGTTGAATTCCAGATTTTAAAACGCTTCCAAGTACACTATGAACTGGTGTCTAATTCATAGTTTATCCATTTCCTACAATATAATGTAATGCAGACAGATTCCCTTTATCCTTAAGAGAAGAGTCTAGACTTGACTATAATAGTTTTGTGGTTGTGTATCAGCAAGAAAATAATCATAAATCATTATTAACTTTTAACATCAAGTCAAAGTAACTAAATACCTACCACAGCATCATACAGAATAACGTAGACTTGGCTGAGTTTATCTTCTGGGATTCCACAGTGTAAGAGTATTGCTTTCAGTAATGTGGTATGGTTCAAGTAAATACTGTAATTCCTTTCCTAGGATACAGAAAAAAATTATTTTTATCATAAAAGCAGTATTGCTGCATGATCAAATATGGACTCTTACCATCAAATTACCATCTTAACACAATGGAAGGATTGAATTTTAGCATATTTCTTTTTATTTTTTCATATACATTCTTTTTACATAGTTGTACTTAAAGAATATAACAATACTTAATGATAAAAAAAATGCTCTGACTGGTCTTCAGCTATATACAAAAGCCTGAGAAAGTTCATGGGGATTTCAAAGAGGGAAGGGATCTGGTTCAATAGTAATTGACCTGTAAGCACAGGCTGGTGGAAAGTTACCACTACTTTTATACACATAAGTCAATTCATAAGCATTGACATAGCGGTGAGCTGTATGCTGAGTGAGGTATAGTGGGATTCAGAAAAAGCAGACACGTGGGCCCTGTCCTGAAAGAGCACTCACTCAGGTTGGAGACAAACAACTATCACCTATCCAGGTGATAGGATGTCTCCTATCAAGTGCTGTAAGAGTTGGGAAGAAAAGGGGACCAACCAATGAAGAGCAGCAAGCTCCCTGGGGAGAAAAGGCCCCAAACCACAGTGCGGCAGAGAAAAGACTCTTGACAAGGAAACTCCGTGACTGACTGCATGGTGGTGGGAGTGAACACAGTGCGCCTGTGGGAGGGGGTGAGGATGCCTGACTAGAGCAAAGGCTGTGTTAGAAGCAGCAGGGAGTCAGACCGCCGAGGCAGGATGAAAACACGATGAAAAGTCAACCTGGAGAGTTCAGAGAAAGGGAGGAGGAGGGAGCCACTGAGGGTTCTGAACAGGGTAGGAGCATGCTAAATGCATCCTAGTAGGACTCACAGCCTGATTTCTTTTATTTTGGAAGATGGGAAGAGGAACAATACTTCCTGCCCCCAACAAAACAAAACAACCAGACAAAAATAAAACCAGTTCTTGTCGAGTTAGAAGTAAGAGTCTGAAATTAACCTCAAAAAGAACATTGTCAGACTCTTTTCAGTTCCTTTAGGAAGGAAGGGATTCATTGCCAGCAGAAACTAGGAGAGGCAGTTCTGTAGCTGATGCTTTCCCCATCACATTTGGTGAAGGACTCTAGCAGGGGTAATCTCGGAATGTTAAAATCTGGAAAGCAACCTGAAGCACTGGAAACTCTTGGATGATTTCATAGATAGTGTAGATGATTTCAGCAATGGGCAGGGAGCTGTTGGTAGTAGAAGTGACAATATCAAATGCACATTCCAGAAGTTCTTTGGGATGAAATCGGTCTAACTTACGAGGTCTGAACACACGTTCTATACAGTATCTGGAGAGAGAGAAACAGATTTCTAAGGTCATGCTTACTAGAAACAAATACACAAAAGAAATTGTTAAACAAATTAGAAGAAACAAATGAAAAAAATTAATCAGTGGTAAGACCAAGAGGGCTTACAGATGGAATTGGCCAGAACAGTCTTGCCTTATGATAGAGGTTCCAATTGCTAGTTTTGCAACTATTAAACTATGAGACTTATTATTATTTTTAATGTCTGAAATAGAGATGAAATTACACAAAACAATTTTACCTGAAGTGCTTACTTTCTACCCACACCTTAGGACTATGACTATTACTGGTTCACTTGCAGCTGAGAATAAAAACACATAAAGAGCTTTCATTTGAAGACAGAAGCTTTAAAGGAAGGTGCCTCGTTGACAACAATACTACTCCAATTTATGAGGACCTCAGTGTTTAAACATACAGAAAACCTCTTTCCAATGCTGAGTGCCTGGAGGTCCTCAGCGGCCAGCATTCCTGCTGGGTTGACTCTGCTTCTCTACAAGCAGCTTTTGTGCAGTTACCTGTGTAGGTAGTTTTCACACAGAGACCACTGGCTACTTGTTCCCCCAATTAAATTTGAAAAGGGGCTGCCTGTGACTGAGAACAGTGAGCTCTTTTTTCAAGCAACCATTTGTGAAAATAATTAGTGATGTTGCTTGGGGACATTTAGAAGGCATAGGAACTTCACGGTTCCCAACTGCTACATTCCTTCTAAAGGACAGGCTGACAGGCCTTGTCACTTAAGAAAGTGATATTGCAGCTGGGCTTTGTGGCAATATTGCAAGCTCAATACATTGAACCCAAAAGTCTTTACTGGATAAGGATCACAGAAGATAAAACACCTTCCTCAGTCTCTTTACACATCCACCAAATGGAAACTCCCATTGTTTCTTACCTTTTTAAATTCAATATATTATTTCTTGCCACATATCTTGCAAAAGGAATCTGAAGGAGACACAAGGTTTTTAAAAATCAATGTCATGATGTATTAACTACCACACTTTTTAAAAAATAATCAGCTTTACTGAGATAAAATTCACACACCATAAAGTTCACCCTTTTAAAGCATACAATTCAGTGTTTTTTAGTGTCTTCACAAGGTTGTTATGAAGGTTAGTCTTAGGTGTCAACACAGCTAGGAAAGCTAGGCTGTAGTACTCAGTTATTTCATCAAACACTAAGCTAGGTGTTGCTGTGAAGGGACTGTGTAGATGTGATTGATAGCTACAATTAGTTGAGTTTAAGTAAAGGAGAGAACCCTTGATGACGTGTGTGGGCTTCATCCAATCAAGCTGAAGGCCTTAAGAGCAAAAACAGGTTTCCCAGGGAAGAAATTTTAAGACTGTGTATCAACTGCTGCCTGAGTTTCTAGCCTGCCGACCTGCCAGCCCCCAAAATCACGTGAGCCAATTCCTTAAAATAAATCTCTTTATCTATATATCCTTTTGGTTCTGTTTCTCTGTAGAACCCCAAATGACAGTTTGCACTGATCACCACTCACACTCCTTGAAACATTCCTGGGTGCTTAAGTCAGCACTAGACTACACTGTGAGACAGACCATCAGTGGTAATCATTGCAGCATTTCTTAAGTTTGAGAAAAATTCACTTTTAGTTATATATACTCTGCTAAATGTTTATTATGTAAATTAAAATCAGTGCAAATTATTTGGTCCCCTGTGAAATTTTTTTTTAAAGTGCCATTTATGATAACGACTCAAAATGGGTCTGATCTCTTGCAGTGACTTTTCTGATTTTCCTAATTATCCCTTAGGAGAAATTTTTAATAGTCACTCAAAATCAATAACCACAATTTATAAAGCTATTGTCAGATTGCCCCAAGAGAACCAACAAAATATCATTAACTAATGGGTCAAATTCTAAAAGGGTAATCACTTTTAATTTTTTTTTTTTTTTGCATTTGAACAGCTTACAGAAAAGGAGCTGATGTCTAGAAATTTACACGTTAGTCTCCCAATATTTAGGGAATAAGAAACCAATTTTAAATATAATAATACAGCTAGGTAAATATTTGTTTCTTTAGCAAAGCCCAAATGCCTAATATCCTATTTATTCATTCCTAACTTAAAATAATTCCAAACCACTTTACTTACTGTTGAAGAAAAAGAGGACAAGAATATGGAAGGAATTTCCTCTTTAACAATAAAAGCAAAACATGCTTTTGCAATAAGCCACACAGCACAAATATGAAAAAAAGGAAAAACCTTGATTCCACTCTCCCCTCCAGAAAAATTAAATTAAATGTTTAAGTGTGTTTTTTGACACTTTACTCTATGGTGATACAAAGGAGCTGGTGTATAGGATCATTCACATACATGTTTATATCCACATAAACTGTGCACACAAATACACACAGTGTACCTTATGCATGCACAGAGATTTTTAAGAAACGTTTTAATAACAAAAATGGGATATAAGATGTTCCTTTGAAACATGCTTATTTTCCAGCTAAGAGTATACCACAGACGTTCCTACAGATCAAATATAGATACGGATATATCTAAATATATACATATATTTGACTTTATACATATATAATAAACACATGCATTTGATCATATAAAAGTAAAAATCTAAATTTTCTTTAAAAAAAAAAAAAAAAAAATAAATAAATAAATAAATTTTCTTTTCAACAGTTGCCATAGTATTGATGCACTATAAATTATTCAACCATTTTCCTACTGATAATATGCAATTTTCAGTTTTTGTTCACCACAAAAATACTTTTAACATTCATATAGTAATGTGTTTTTATTTCTTTGGATAAATCCCTCAAAGTGGGACTGCTGATTCAAAGGGTATATAGTATGTACATTTGAAATTTTTAAATTTTATTAAATATCTTCAGATTACTTTTCTAAAAGATTTAGTAATTTATATTTCCATCAGTAATGTATGAAAGTACCTATTTCCTGGTGCCCTTGCTATCCCTGGATGATATTAATTTATATATTTTTGCCAGTTTTAGGGGTGAAGTTGACCTAGCTTTGATTTGCATTTTTTTATTATTAGCGAGGCTGAAATCTTTTCAGATGTTTGTCAGCCATGTACATTTTCTCTTCCGAGAACTGCCTGGTTATATTCCCTCCTTATTTCTCTATAAAGCTGTTGTACTAAAAAAAAAAAAACCCAAAACAATTTTTCAGTGCTCTCTGTATGCTGGGGTATGAAACCCTTGTCTGATGTATGAGTTGCATGTTTTCTTCCAGCCTATTGTCCAGTGCTACAGATGTGCTTCTTAGCAGCCAACACCATGTGAATGAAGTGATTGCTAAGAATGGTGCTGCTAAATAGGGAGCCCTGGGAGGTCAGAAGAAAGCAAGCAGGAGAAAAACTCACCATGCCCAGAATCAGAGACATTTGCTGTTACAAGAATTTAATTATTCTAGACATTAACATGGTAAGATGTTACAAACGATCTGGCCAGGAAGCAAAGGAAAAAACGCCACTTGTTTGTCTGAGTTGTCTCAGTTAACTTGCTGGGACCATTCAGAGGAGCTCAATACCGAGGTGCAGACAAGGCACCTGGAATGCAGGCTCTGGTTTCCAGGGCCATTGCAAGCACTTGTGCTTTTAGCAAGGTGGATGAAATGTTTACTAAATTCCAATTATGCTCTCACCCTAGTAAATCCCTTAAGAATAAGTTTGCTAAAGGCAACATTTAGAAAATAAGCCTAGAGACAAAGATGATCAGTAGGGGTAATACTTTAGAAGGTACACTATCACTGCGTTCCGACCGCCAGTGAGCATCTCCAGCCTCACCCGCAGGTCAAAAGGAAGCATCACCAGCATCCCACTGTGGTCCATGAATAAGGCGGCTTCATTGTGCTCATATATTTGCCTATTTCGGGGAAGCAGTAGCGGTGTACATAATTCGACAGCTCCTACATCAAAATTACAAAAAATAATTAATCACCAGGTTCTCATTCTTCCTAGGAAGCAACTTGAACACAATCTGATAGTTAAGTAATTGCTACTGGGATTGCTGAAATCATTATCAGTTTATCTTCCTTCAATTGTCTAAACTAATAATGGAGAGCTCATCTAGATTGTCAATTTAGTACTATTTCTGACTCCATAAACCAGCAGTATTTTAGTAGCAAGGTTACAAATCTTCAAAGCAGTTTCTCAACAAGCTGAGTTGTAAAACTAAGCTTAAATTTCACATTATATTGATTGCTTATAACTGAACTTTGAAGTAAAATATAGTTGTATTCAAATCCACTAACACTACTTTCTATTTTTTTTTATTTTTATTTTTTTGAGGTAATGGACTGGGATTGAACCCAGGACTCGTGTGTAAGAAGCCGGCGCTTCTCCCCTGAGTTGGTTTTTTTGTTTGTTTTGCTTGTTGTTTTTGTTTTTTTTTAGGCGGTACCAGGGACTGAACCCAGGACCTCCCATGTAGGGAGCAGATGCTCAACCTCTTGAGCCATACCCGCTCCGCAGCACTACTTTCTAATGATGAAGTAACATCTTTTGAGAAGAAATAAGACTTTTTTTTTAAAAAAAACATACCATGCCTTTTAAAGATGCGGATGATGGTTTCACATACATGTTGCTGTATCTTGGCTGTACGGATTGAGAAGCTGCCCTAAAATATGACCAATTAAAATGACATTATCAAAGTTTAATCAAAGAGATGCCCTAAAATATTAATATGTGGCTTGCAGTATGTTCTACTTTGCCTATTCCCAGGATCACAAAAGAAATGTCAGTGAGTCAGTCCATTTTTGAACAAATTCAGGGAGAAGAGACCACATGCCTTGCAATCCATCCTGCTTCAGAATGCATGCCCTCACCTTTCCAGAAAAGGGAAGGCTGCCTGAGTTCAAAGTCCAAGCTCTTAATCACTTTGCTATATGCCTTTCAGAGAGAGTTAATTAATATAAAAGTTCTCCCAGTCTTTATATTTGAAGACTGGGAGTCTCAGGGACACTGTGAAGAGATCAAATAACTCAATGGCATCAGGCCCACTCCCACATATTTTGGGTGATTCATAGTGGGCTCCTTTAAAGCTATGTGGCATTTACATATTTTGTGGAGGAAATCAAACTTCCCTTTTCACTTTTTTTCTTATTACAAAAACAATCCCATTTCACTAAATAAAATTTAGAAACAGAGGAGCAAAAGGCAAAAGTAAAGAAAGTCACTTACAATCCTGCAAATATCTAATATTGATGGGCAGCAAAACGCCATTTGGCTCTTAATATCTATATTGATCTTTCACAAATTTTATCTCTACTTCCTCCACTACTCTGTTTTTTAAAATTATGTCATATTTTAAGCATATAGAAACATATAGAGATTATACCAAATATCTGCATGCCCACCTCCCAGCTTATCAAATTTTAACACTTTGCTATATTGTTTCAGACACCTACCTGCCACCCCCCTGCCCCCCTTTTTTAAAGAAATAAAATGTTGAAGGCTCCCAGATGTGGCTGTGCCTCAGAAACTACCTGGGAGATTTTATATAGATAACTCTGAAGTGCCTCACACAGGGAGATTCTGAGTCACTAGAATCCAGGGCATGAGCATCTGTTATACCCTAAGGCCTTCCAGGTAATTCTGACGTGCTACTGTATTACTTGATCTGAATCTAAGCTGGCTGGATGTTTTAGGCTCTGGACAGCTGGGCCAGGGCTCAGCTCCTAAATGCACTGTTTTTTTTTTTGTTTTTTTTTTTCCATTTTAAAAACAATTCATTTAAGTATATGTTTATGAACATACATAAACAGTAAGTGTATAATAAATGTTGTGAACTTATAAAACAAACATGCATAACATCATACAGGGCTCCCATACATCACTCCACCACAAACACTTGCATTGTTGTGAGACATTTGTAACAAATTATGAAAGTATTACTACTAACTATAGTTCATATCTCTAAATGCACTGCTTCTTATCTTTTAGGTGGGTGAGGAAGGGGAGTGGGTTAAGAACTCCACATAAGTGATTAACTGTGTGACACTTCTTCCTGGAATAATGCAGATACACAAATCTTGCATATACTCTTTGGAATTTCACAGATATCAGACTAAGAACTGATATTGGCGGCATTAAAGGAATCTGTTAGGAATAAGGGAGGGACTGGCTCCTTTCTGTGACCAGATTAAGCTCTCTTTGGGAAGCCTGGCATAATCGACTAGGTGTAATCGATGGTTCACCTTCAGGATGTCACTGTCGTAGGTGTAATCGATGGCAGGAGAGATGCGCTGGGAGAAGATCTGGGCCATCATGGTGCGATAGGCCTTCCCATCCACGTTGGCCAGGGTGTGGTGCAGCACTTCGTGCAGTTCTGATTCCTCCATCTGTGGAGGGGGCAGCAGCTCACTCTTGAGCAGTTCTGTGGCTGTGGGTCGCTTGGCTGGATCATGGTTCAACAGCCAGGCGATTACAGATTTCTAGAAGAAAACCCAGGCACACCACTGAGGGGATATGACGAGTAATAAGAATTCTCCTGACAGCTGATTAGTTCAGACCAAAGAAAAGATACTGCAACTCTTGCACTTAGTAGTGCATTTTAATTGGTATTTCTGAAATCTCTGAATTTGTCATGCACTTTATCATGGTCACCGAGTTGTGCAGCAATGTAATGAGTATTTATTAAAAGATGGAGGCTGCTTTTATATTTTATTGTCACAACCAAGCAAAATATCCTCAACCCAACAAATATATAGAAGCACTACTAGCTTAGGCCTTATCAACACAAATTATTGTATAAAAAAAGATGTTATAACATAAAATAGCTTTAGATTTCTAATTTTAGTAAAAATCATGATGCATATTAGCTCTAGAATCCTTAAGGCAATGTAAAACATTTTATTTTTATTTTTTTCTTCTCCATTTATTTGTATTAATAACATTCTCTTCAATTCTTCTGATTTATGTTACTCATTTGTTATACCTTCACATTAAGCAGGGAATCATTTGAAGGCAAACTAAGCTTTTGAATAGTTCCTTAATGATTCTTAATTCTCTTGTTTATAAGAAGTTAAGAGGAATATTTAAGAGACCAGAAAACTTCAGTTTCTGGACAAAGCTTATTAAACATTTTCTAATTATACATCTTTAAAATACTTTCCCCTCCACATCCTATCTATGTCTTAGGCTGAAATATAAACACAAGTAATTGCTTTTTGTGTGATATGCTAGTTTTATATTATAATGAAAGAAACTGACATGATGTAGCTTCCATGCAGATTTATGTTGAATTAAACTGATAAAAAAACAGTGATACCCTATTTAGCAAAATAGTCCATGTAATACTGCTTATTTTCTGTGTGTGGCAAAAACTATCATTCTCAGCCTAGAAACCTTTCCTATGTTGCCTCCTTTAAGATGGAAAGCAACGATGATGTAGGCGGTGGTTGTGGTTGTGGTTTTGGTGCCAATTTTTTTACAGCCTAAACTCAAGTGCTTAAGGATACCTAATAAACACATGATGATAGGAGAACAATCATCATTATGAGTTTGTCTTTGTATAGTTGCTCTCGTGTTTGTAGTTTAATAAACTTCCTATGCCATGATAGCTGTTGACATGTGGAAATACTAAATAAGACTGAGCTTGGTATAAATAATGGCTATGGCATGACACATTAAGCACATCCATGACACATTATAACATCCAGAAACATAGCAAATGATTCCATTCAAATAAGACACATTACTACATATTTTCTAATTGTCCTTCACTATTTAAATATGTGAAGCAGAATGGGTACTGTGATGGTTTGAGTCTTTTGTGGACCCCAGAAAATTATGCCCTTAGAAGTAATCCATTCCTGTGTGCATAAATCTATTGTAGGTGGGACCTTTTGATGAAAGTACTTCAGTCAAGGGCCTTTGACTAAATTGTTTGACCCAGAGTGGGTCTTAATCTCTTACTGGGGTCCTTTATAAATGGAGGAATAAAAAGGCACAGATACAGAAGAAAGCAGCAGGGACAAGAGAGAAAAACTAGAAGCTGAAAGAGAAGGTCCCAGGAGCCAGAAGCTGAAATCAAAGGAACACAGAAGCTGAGAAGAGGCCACTGAAGCCAGAAGCTGAAAGCAACGAGGCCACTGTGCCTTGCCATGTTCCTGATCGCCCACAACTGCAGCTTGGGGAGAAAACATCTCCTGATGAAACCTTGATTTGGACATTTTTCTGGGACTCAAAACTGTAAGCTTTTAAGCTACTAAATCCCCATTGTAAAAGCCAACCCATTTCTGGTATATTGCCTTGGTAGCCTTTAGCAAACTAAAACAGGTACCTAGAGCCAGAAATAAAAGTCATGTTAAACACTACTGAATTACAAACATTAATGTTAGTTTAAAAAAAAAAAAGTTATTTAATTCTCTCATTTTACAGGTGAGGAAAGTTAAATTCTAAAAAAAATAAAGTGACATGTCCATCCTGATACATAGCCAATAAGCAAGAAATAGCAAATCAATGCACTGATCTATATAGGTTTCTGTTTTCAATGCTAATAATTTAAATAAGGGATTTTGCCTTGATTATAATTGTGAATGAAAGTCAGTTTAAGGATGAAATTTCTATATGACAAGAGAACAAACACTTTGGAAGGAGGTCTCACAAAGACAGACAATCAGCACTGAAAAAAGAAGGCACACTAGAAGCACAACATGCAAATTCACTAACAATTATTCTTTCTTTTTAGCTGCAAGCCAATATTAACTTATGACATGATTTACATATACACTCTCAGATATTTATGTGTGGTGGAGAAATTATTTTGCTTTAAAATTTTGTAGCATCAAATTGTCTATAAAATTCAACCCTCCTCTTTATAATCTGAGCTACTTCAATTGCAAAGCAGAACAAAAGTATAGTTTTAAATGATATTTTCTTTTCTTAAAGTTCCAAGCTTTATCTGAAACAATGAGCTATAAAAGTATTCTTTTTCTTTCAACAGCTCAGCCAAGGGTCTAAATAGCACTTCAAGAGCACAATGAACCACACAAAAGAACTCTCCTGTAGTTTGTTAATTTTCTATGCCAGCCCTTGGCATTTTTATGGTGTATTTCAAGTCTAATAATATTTTAAGTGCTTTATCTCTGAGTTTTTCCCCTCATGTTATTCCCAGGACAAAAGAGAATGAGTGGCAGAAGATTATTAATTAAAAAAGAAGAAAAACAGTAATTAAAATCCAAGACTGAAGACAGAGTAATTAAAGCATCAGAAAATTACCTGCTTTGTATGTTCTCCATCATCGAAGTCTTCTGGAAACTTAGGTGAAGTGGGCTAAAAGGATATTATATTCAAATCAGCAAATCCTTGCCAGACTGCCACAGTGAAAGCATTTATTCACCAGGAGTAAGAAAATAAGAAACAGAAATAAAAATATGCTAACCAGGGAAGACTGAGGTGATAACCTTGAAACCCAATGCCCATGCTTCCAAATATACACATATTGTTTTAATACAAACATTACTCAAATGACAGCTTAGGTTTATAGAAAGTATCTAATCTGAGGACAAAGTATTTTAAAGTCTATTGCTTCAGAGAAAGACAAAGTAGCTTTATTAAACACATAATGAAAAAAGGTAAAATACCAAATCACCACCATGGAGTAAGAGAAAAACATTAACTTTAAAGCTGTACCTCCCCCCAAAACTCTCCAAAGCTCTCAACTTTCTGGTAACTGGGACTGCAATTATAACATTAATTTGACTGTTTATATATTATTGAAATAAGGGAACAAATATGCATTTTAGATTTAAAGAAAGGACATCAAGGACAATCATCTAAGAGCATTCTCTAGTTAAGACAAGGACACTTTACTCACTCCTTAGCGTGTGTGTGATTTCACCTACTGGACCCTTCTGTTTCACTTTGCTCAGGAAGGAAGACAATGGTTCTCCATACCTCTTGCTCATGAATATATGAATCTAAAATCACCCTCACCTAAACATTACTCTCCACTTAGATGTTATCACCATTTTCCAATATGCATCCTTGCTCTCACACAATATAACACTAGTCCCTTTTAGTTTGGGCAATAATGGAGGCAAAGGATTAACCCCAGAACACAAATGGAGATTTCAGTGGGGGAAAAAAAAGTAAGTTCAATTCAAGTGGTTGATATTTTTCTCAGGTCTTTTTTTTTTTTTAACAGGAGGTCCTGGGGATCGAACCCGGGTCCCTCCATATGGGAGACGAACACCCAACCATTTGAGCCACATCCATCCCCCTCAGGTCTTTTTTTATATCTGGTCATTGTGGTATTCTTTAGGCATTACCACACCAGGTCCATTCAGCAGGGATCTTTAATTTCTAGAAGTAAATTGTCATAATCCTTATATTGTTCCTTCCTTTTGTTGTGACTGTTTTGATAAAATGCAATTTTTAAAATTCCTTCTTTGTTTTACTACCAAGGATGAAATCTCTCAGAATAATTTTTTTTAAAAGTAACTATAACTAGTGATTTCTACAGGGAAATTTCCAAAAATAAACAAAACTGTGGAAATTTTTTTCATCCCTGAAGGTGCATAAGTAGAAGTAGATTTTTCACTCACTAGAAATACAGAAAAGAGACCAATAAGATCTCTTCTAGGTCTTTGGCCACCAAAACTTCTACTTTTAAGAAATTAAGTGAAGTGATTTCTCCTGCTTAGAAAAATGTTTCCCTGTAAATAGGAGAACTACTTAGCTTGGCATACCTCAGCAAACGAGTCAATAAATTTACAGTAGGATACCTTCTTCTATATTATAAATACCAGAAAAACACCCTGCCTTGAATTAGGATTTTCATGCTAAGATTCAGGTTACTGGGAACTTTATGCAATGAAACATCTGATACATACATCTCTGAGTTGGTTGAGAACAAAGATCCTTTCTGAGGCTGTGACCATGGGATGATAGGACATCTCAAAGAAGATGATACCCAGGCTGAAGAGATCCACTTTCTGAGGGGAAAAAAGTTGTATTTAAAAAGCCTTGATATGAAAGCATAATTTACCAGGGATTATACAGGGATGAGCACCGTTAGCTGGAAGGAATAAAGTTGGCATAAACGAAAACACAAACCACATTAGAAAAATTGGATGATTTGTTCTACAAAATTACAAATATAAAGCCTAAATGAGATATTTTAGACTTAGATTTTGATAAAATATTTGGTCTGATTTCTGTCAACATTGCCTTGAAAATTAATTGTAACTGGTTTAGCTATATTCACAAATGTGGATAAATACTAGCTGAAGAATGAAAATGATAGCTAAAAGAGAAAGGACAACCAAGATGTATCATTAGAATGTGCTTTGTTTGCATCTTTTTTTTTTTTTTTAAAGATTTTTATTTATTTATTCATTTATCCCCCCCTTGCTGCTTGTGCTCGCTGAGTCAGCTAACCACGCCGTGCGGGCGGGCTTGCCTTCACCAGGAGGCCCCGGGAACCGAACCGGGGGCCTCCCATATGGTAAACGGGAGCCCTACTGATTGAGCCACAGCCGCTTCCCTTTGTTTGCATCTTTACTAATCCTTTCAAAAGCAAAACATAGCTTAAAATCTGTAGCTGAGGGAAAAGGTTGGCTACTGATTGCAAAGCCATACCAATGAGGACTGAAAAATAACAAAAAGGTTTGGGAAGTTCATTTGATTAGTCCTAACAAAATATGGAAATGCAAGTAAAGAAGAAAATTGGGGGGCGGATGTAGCTCAAATAGTTTGGCGTCTGTCTCCCATATGGAGGGACCTGGGTTCGATCTCCGGGACCTTCCAGTAAAATAAAGAAAAATATAGAAGGTATACGGGCGAGCCTCCAGGCCCTGCACCCGGGCGCTCCATCAGGTCCTTTGAGTGGGTGTGCCAGGCCCCGCCGAACCACGCAACAAGATGATGATGTAACAGGAGAGTGACACAAGGGAGAGCCAAGACGAGATGTGCCGAAAAACCAGGAACTAAGGTGGCGCAGGTGGCAGAACGCCTCTCTCCCACATGAGGTTCCCAGGATCAGATCCTGGTGAAGACAGGAGGAGAAGGATGAGAAGAGAGGGCAGGAAACAGACACAGAGAATTGCCCAGCGAATGGACACAAAACAGCAAAAACGGGGTGGGGAGGAGGGGGGTTAAAATGGATAAAAGTAAATAAATAAATAAATCTTTGGGGGAAGGAAAATGGGTAAGCCAGTGCAGAGAATATTTAAGATATGGAGCTGCAAAGGGAAGGATGGCCATAATCCAGCTTGGTGAAAGGCTGCTCATTGTAAGATGCTCTGGGTCACAAGGCAAAGAGGCATAGAAGCCACTTTCAAGAAAACAGAAGCCACTTTCAAGGAAAAGTCTTAAAACGAATTTTGCAGACACAAAAGGACAAATACTGTATAAGATGATCTCATTGATGTGAAATAATTAGAATATGCAAATTCATATAATCATAATCTAGAATTTAGGTTACCAGGGGACAGGGTGAGGATAGGGAATGGGAAGTAAAGGCTTAAAATGAACAGCATTCCTATTTGGAATGATGGAAATGTTTCGGTAATAGTGGTGGTGATGGTAGCACAACATTGTGAATGTAGTTAAAAGCATTGAAATATATATCTGAATGTGATTACAAGGGAAAATTGTTAGATTGTACATATGGTTACAGAATAATAATAATAAAAAAAATCCATGGAACCACACTACAAAAAAAGTGAACCCTAAATTAAACCATGGATTATAGTTAATAGTACAATTATAAAAATGTACCTTCATTAATTGCAACAAATGTTCCACACCAACGCAAGGTGTTAATAATAGGGTGGTAAATGGGAATTCTGTATTTTATGCATGATAGTTCTGTAAACCCAAAACTTCTCTAATTAAGGAAAAAAAAAAAAGAATTTCGACTCAAGGATTAGTAGAAGAGCCTATCAAATTACCACCAGTGAATTCTTTTTTTTTAAAGATTTTATTTATTTATTCATTTATCACCCCCCCTGCTGCCTGCGCTCGCTGGGCCAGCCAACCACGCCGTGCGGGCGGGCTTGCCCTCACCAGGAGGCCCCGGGAACCGAACCCGTGGCCTCCCATATGGTAAACGGGAGCCCCACTGATTGAGCCACAGCCGCTTCCCTTCCACCAGTGAATTCTGAAGTCTTAAAAACTAACATTCGTTGTGACAACTTCTACACCACATTGGTGGTAGGAAAATTGGAATATATAGGAAAGCACCAAGAGCAAACTATAAATCACCTATGACCCCACCTCTGTGAAATATTAACTATTGATGTTTAACATAAACCCATTTTGTGTTTTTTCCTGTATACACACATGCACATACTACAAAACAAGAACCAAACTATTGTTTGCAACTTTTATTCACTTAAAATAGCATGAATATTTTTCAATATTATGTCATTTTTCTAAAAGAGGTTTCTAAAACATAATTTTAATGACATATAGTATTTGATTATCTGAATGTTTTATCATTTATTTAACCAGATCCCTGTTTTTAAACATTTAATTATTTTTTACTATTATAAATAATGCTGTGATGAGCCCCTTTTACATAAATCTTTTGGACATCCCTCGTTGGTTCCTTTGGATAACTTTCTAAAGTTAGAACTGCTGAGCCAAAGAATAGAGCACATCTCAGGATTTCATGACATTGCTATACTGACCTCAGAAAGATGACACCTAATGTGCCCGCCCATACACGGTGTTTGCATGTCTGTCTCCCCATACCCTCATCCTCACTCTTTTTGAGGACTTGGAGGTCTGTTTCAATTTTAGATACTTTTATGTCACTGCCCAATACACCCAGGCTTGAGTTTATACTGCATGCCTAAGAATAAATAGGCTTTGATGTAAATTTCCTGCTACTTAAAAAATTTTTCAGTTCTACACTCTTGTCCTAAGTGATCTCATCCAGTCTCGTGGCTTTAAATCCCATCTGTGTGCTGATGACTCTCAAATTTATATCTCTGACTCTGACCTTTACCACTGAACTTAAGTCCTGGATCCCTAACCACGTACTAGACATCTTTAAATGGATTTCTCACTAAGCATTTCAAACATAATATGTCTCAAACTGAATTTTCTTGCCATCTTCTCCTCCTACCCCACATATCTTTCTTCCAGGTTTCCTCATCTCAGTCAACTAAGAGTACCCCAGGAAGAAACCTGGGCACTATCCGTTTTTTTCCTTCCTTTCCTCACCTGACATCTACTCCATTGGGAAATTCTGTCAATTCCCTTCCTATCAGCACACTTCTCACCATTTCTATTTCTACCACTCTAGCTCCAGCTACCAGCCTCTCCACCTGGATTTCTGCAAAGCCTCTTGGCACCAGTTTGAGCAGACTTTTGTTCAAAATTCTTCAATGGCTCCCTATACACTTCAGATAAAATCTACACTCCTATCGTGTGCTAACCTGGCCCTGCATGCTTTGACCCTTGCCTCCTTCTCCAGTGTCACTGCTTGCCTCTCACCACCTGTTGCTTTCCAGGCTCTAGTTACACTGGCTTTCTGTGAGTCTCTTAACTGTGCCAAGCTCTCTCTCACCCAGGCTTTTCTCTTTTTGCAGGCTGCTCCTCTGCTTCACCCCCTTTTCCCTCTAAGGCATACCTCCACCCCCAACCTTGTATGGCTTGTCCTTCTCACCCTTTATCCTCAGGGGAGCCTTCTCCCATCAGCCTATCTGAAGAGATGCCCTCCTATTGTTCTCTTTCCCAGGATCACATTTTTTTTTCTTCTTAGTACTTATCACAATTTGTGACAATTTCTTTTGTTTTTGTCTTCCTTATCATGTTTCACCCACTTCTATTTAAGCTCCCTGAGGGCAGGGGCCACATCTGTCTTATTCATTTTGACTGACATGTTCCCTGTGTTCCTGGTGTCTGGCTGGGGGTTTTCCTGGGATAGGAGTTGGTTCAAATATTCTTTTTATAGATGGATGAACAGTAAGCTTCTTGACAGCAATGGTGTGGCTTCCTTCACCATGGGCCCTGCATTAAATAAACACACACTCTGTCTCTCTATATATATGTATATATTTTATATATATGCTGAATGAATAACTGAATGCTCATGACTTTAAGCTGGTAACTAAGTCCCAAATGCTGTGATCTTCATGTTCTTACTATTATCTCACTCTTAAAACCTTTAATTCCCCCACAAAGGTTTCCCCTTTACCTGGTTGTATGTAGATTTGGTGCTTCCCTGGACCTCTGGGCTTACGTATAAGGCAGTGCCAACCATCCCAGTCAAATGACCTGTGTGAAGGAAGGCAGAGGGAAAGCTTTCCAATAACAGGACTCATGGTTAAGGCAAATTTTTATCAAAAAGAAAAAAAAAATTTAGGACTGAAGCATGATGTGTAACTATCGGTTAATTGTTCACACTACTCACCAAAAGAAGTGGCATGAATTTTACAAAAATGATTAACCACAGGTCACACACTGCCCCAAACAAGGATAACTTCGTTGTTGCAAAGGAGGGTCAGTGCTAGGTGAAGACAACCCCAGATAGACCAGGTGGTGAGGGAGCCCCACATTACCAGTTGGGGTTAAACAAAATATAACTGTTCACCCATCAGAGGCAATTATTCAACTAACTTAAGCTCTAATTTCGTAGAGTTCTGAAGAACAATTAACATAGTGAAAAGGAAAAAATAGAAAGCATTTTCATAATTTTGTTATTTTAATGAATAATTACCATATGCTTTAGAATAATCTTTATAAACAAGATATAGGTTTTGGGTTAAGAAGTTTTTTGGTCTACGTTTTAATACACCAATTAAGTATACATTGTTCTGGATTTACCTGAAGGATCTGATTTAATTAAGTGGTCTGCCTGATCATCTTGTTTGCTGTCAGCCTAAAAATGCAAATAAACCAAATATCAAATTAAATGTTATATTATTCCCTAAGAATGGCTTATCCATTTCTAAATGAAGACTGAGTGAAAATACTATATGAAAGTCAGAATAATTGTAATACTCCTAAGTTTGGTAATGGGCTCATAGGAAGCTCAACGAAATCACAAGGGAAAAGGGCAAGGCACAGTAGAACTCTTCCTCCAGGGCAGAAACACTGGAAAGTTACAGAAACCAATTAGGTTTCATATTGAAAATGCTGAAACAGAATCTATTTACTAGGAAAAGTGATAGTACATATTTTTAAAAAACCAACAAAAAACAACCCACCAAAACAGACTCATCTTTCTAACTTTCTCATTGCTGTTACTCTTTCAAGATCAATTTTCACTCTTCTTTTCTAGAGGCTGGACACCAACTTCTGCTCTTACTGTTAGACCTCCTTGGTAGCCTCACTTTCCTCCACTGTTCCTATAACAGCATTGTCTTGGGTGTCACCCTAAATCACTATTTTTATATTATCACTCCATAAGTGCCTATTACAACACCATCCTCAATAACAGCAGCTAACATTCTTCATGCCAGGCCCTGTTTCAGGTGCTTCATCTGCATCTTCATTTTATCTTGCTTTATCGACCTTTGAGGTACGCACTAGTTAGTATTAGGCACATCTTACATATGAGACACTGAATGGTTAACTAATTTATCCAAGGTCACACTACAAAGAAGGGGCAGAGCTGGGAGTATTATCCCAGTCAGTGGGATTCCAAACTCTTCTTACGCAGCTCGCTTTCCTACTCCTTCTGGATGGAGCTAATCTTTAGTTTGGGATCAGTTCCCCATCAGCTGGTCCCTGCATAGTTTTAGCACTCTTCAACAAGCTCTGGTCAGGACCATGTCCTTACTGTCCCCTTCCACCTCTTCCCTCTCTGCTCCTTCTAACCTCACCTTCTCAGCCTCTATAGCTGGTCCTACCACTAATCAAAATTCTTTTTTCCTTCCTGACCACCCTTAGAATTAACTGTACTTACTATGGATTTTGGTGCCTAATAACTCAAGCCTATGGTGTTAAGTAAAACCCCTACCCTGGTACTCAGGACCTGCCACCTCCATGACCCCCTGACCTTCCAGTCTCCCTCTCCCTGTTCCCCTACACCTCTTAGTTTCAGTCAACATGCTGGTCTTCAAACAACCCATGTCTGCTCACCCCAGGCCCTTTGCTTGTGCTGCTCCTGCTCTCTGGAATTCCCTGCCCTGGTGTCAGCATGCTCTGACCTCAATCTCTGCCTGCCAGACTTCCAGCTATCCTTAAAGACCCCTGTTAAATGCCATTTTCTTTATACAACCTTTTTTGATCCTCACAACCACATGTAAATTTTCTTCTGTCTTTCAACTTTTATGTCACTATTTTTCCCACCTTATATTATTTAGCCTTGTATGTTGAACAAATACTCTCCAAGGCTGTGAAGAATGAACACTTCTGAATTATATGTTGTCTAGAACTGGTTTATTTTTTTTGAGCCCTCATTTCCCCAAACCAACTGAAAGCCCATCGTGTGTAAAACAATCCAATCCAGGACCTGGCACGTTAGACCAAAATACCAAATTATCTCATGAAATAATATATGCTTTTGACCTAAATATCATCTACAAGCCAATCATTTCATTTCCCTCACATACAATGCATTTACTATTTCTATATTCACAATTTCAAAGCCTAAAAAAATCATTTGCAGCTTGCCCTTTCAGATTTACATAATTTCCTAAGGATTATATAGCAGAGTTCAGTGACCTCACAATCTTATCTTCTAACACCATCAGGATTATGAAGGCATGTCTTTTTCCAGTTACAGTCTAATTTTAAAAATACTCACAGCAAAGGCTAGATGGTCTGTCGCCAAACCAAAATCACCTATTTTCACATGGTCATCAGAATCCAAAAAAATGTTGACAGGCTTCAAATCTCTGTGAATCATTCCCTGTTGGAAGACACAAAAGAAACCAATGCTTGTTTTCCAGTCATAATTTATAGTTCTGTTTCCTAAGTTGAGAGGTCAACCTAGTGATGAAAATCTGATGAGGTCCTCTCCCACGGACCAGCATGGTCCAGGTTTTCTGGCCTCTGTAAGGTCTCCCAACAGTCCTGCCAGTGGCTTCTCTACCATCTCCTAGTTCTACCTGGGGGTGGTCCTGATCAGGTCAAAATCCAAATTCCAGTGTGGCATCAAGGCCCCCTCTGCCAGGTTCACCAAATTACCCTTCTCTCTGCTGCATCACAAAAAACTCTGGTTGAGAAGACACACACCATTTTCATTCCTTGTCCTATTTTTTCCTTCACACCATTTCCCCTGCCTAGGAAACTCTTGCTTTCCTCCACTCATCTGAATTGTTCCAACATTTTCAAGTGCCAACTCATGCATGAATCCTTCTGCAGTAATTATAACAATTCAGTGTTGCATCCCCACTGGTAGATGCTTAATGTTCTTTGGGGGTTTTTTTGAGGTACCGGAGCCATGGATTGAACCCAGGACCTTGTATGTGGGAAGCCGGCGCTCAACCACTGAGCCAGCTCCCTTGAGTTGTTTTTTTCTTTTTTTTCGGCTGCTTGTTGTTTTTTTTTTTTTTTTCAGGAGGCACTGGGGACTGAATCCAGGAGCTCCCCTATGGGAAGCAGGCACTCAACTGGTAAAGCCACATCCGCTTCCTCAGTGATTACTTGTTACTCTCTCTCCTTCCTGACAGCTCATAATGCTTTCTGTTTCATGTATACTGGAAATTATTCAATGTAAGAAAACACTTTGGGGTCGGATGTGGCTCAACTGGTTGGGCGTCCGTCTCCCATATGGAGGGACCCGGGTTCGATCCCTGGGACCTCCCGGTAAAAAAAAAAAAAAAAAATAGAAAACACTTTATCATATGATCTTTTTTACCATTACATGAAAGTAAAATTTGGCTCCTTCAAAAAACAAGCTCCTCTAGAGCATGGATTTTGTCATAAACTCAGGTCTCTGTATTTCTAGGTGCAGCACAGTGTTAGATGCCCAGCAAGTGATTAGCAAATACTGAGCAAATTAGATGGAGAGGAAGAGAACACATGGGGCATGGCTCTAGGACACAAGAGCGATAGCACAGTCATAAAGTTCTAATGGCCCTCATGAAATCAGTTTTATTTCTACCCTTGCAAATTCTGCTTCCACCAAATCATATATAAACTATACATGTATAAAGTAAAGCCCTGGATTTTCAGTGTAAATATGGTATAGTACAAACATTTGAAGGTTAAAGAAAATTGAGGCAAAGGAAAAAAATCAATGCATTTATGCTGGCTAATGCACTAGACAATCCCAGTTTTAAAATATAAGTATTTCATTCTGAAGATAGGGCCATTAGCATTTACACTGAAATGGCAATTTCCAGCTTTAAAGTGACATTTATACACGTGACAAACTACGTTACTCAGAGTCTAGTTCCTATCCTTGCCAGGTGACTTTCTGGTTTCTCTATGTTCTTAGGAAGAGCAGTCTAATTCAGTTAGAATTCAGTAAGTTGGCATGTATTAATCATGTCCTCACTTTATTCTAAACCACTCAACAAATCATCCTCACCTTCCCTTCATGCTGAAATATTTCCTCCTAACCCAGGGGATGGCCCACTTTTTTCTGTAAAGGACCAGACAGTAGTTTTAGGCTTTACAGGCCAGATGGCCTCTGCCATAACAACTCAACTCTGCCATGGCAGTGTGAAAGCAGCCAAAGACAATATATAAACTAGTAAACTAGTGAGCAAGTCTGTGTTCCAGTAAAATTTTACATACGGTCACTGAACTTTAATTTTATGTAATTTTCATGTGCCAAAAAATGCTATTTTTATTTTGATTTTTTCCCAACCATTTAAAAAAGTAAAAGACATAATTAGCTCAGAGGCCATATAAAATAGGTGGTGATTTGCATTTGACCGATGGGCTTGAGTTTGCTGACCCCTGTTCTAACCTTCCAGGCTTTCTTTGAACTCTTTCCTGGTCTTCTGACACTTTATTCTATTCCCTACAAAAATAGATTACTGGGGATCAGATATAGCTTAAGTGGTTGAGTGCCTGCTTCTCATGTACAAGGTCCTGGGTTCGATCCCCAGTAGCTCCTAAAAACAAACAAACAAACAAACAAACGAAAAAAAAACAACTCTCATTGGGGAGCAGATGTAGCTCAGTGGTTGAGCTCCAGTTTCCCATGTACAAGGTCCTAAAAAAAAAAAAAAAAAAGATTATCTCAATATACTCATACTTTCCCCTCTACATCTGATTTTTTCCTCCATTCTCACAACATTTTATCCTTTTTATTCAGTTATAAACATTATGTAAATATAAGCTCTCAAATTTGAAATGTTGTAAAGTTTACTTTTTCATGGATGTAAGCTAATCCATCCAGAATCTCCCGAAAAAGCCTCCATAGCCTGATGGTGTCTTGATACAGTCCCTGGTCGATGGTGTCTCGTAAAGTGCTCTTTTCACAGTACTCCATCTACGGATAAGAACAAGCCAGTCAGGATTTGATTATACAATGAATGTAAATTAAGGAGGACAATCATAATTTTAAAATTTTTAAATTTTTAATTTTATTCAAGATTGTAAAGAAACAATTTTTATTGAATGGCATGATCAGGCTTAAATATAGTTCCAAAATTATTATACACAGAGCTACAAATTATTATATACATGTGCTGGTTTCTTTTATAGGCTTATTACACATAAAGCATTATTATTATTATTATTATTATTATTATTATTATTTTTTTTTTTTTTTAGGAGGCACCAGGGATTGAACCCAGGAGACAACTGCAATTAATGCTATCTTTCATTTAAAAATATGTACCAAGGATTTTAAACAGTTATGGCAAGTCTTGATTTTTATTAAATAAAAATTTGGGGAAACATGTATAAACTCAGCACCCCAACAAAATCATTTTTATTTTTTATACTATTGCTCATTTTAAAAAATGAGACTTGTTTAAAATCCTTGTCACAAATAATATGAAAAATCTGAGAATTAAATTTAAGTAAAAAAAAAAAATTTTTTTTTTATTGTGGGTAAAAATCAAAATTTTCACAATACATACCAACATTTGCAAAATGATATATAAATGAAGTAAAATTTTATTTATACTGTTTTACAAGATTGCTTCCAAACCCAAATTCCCAAGAGGGGCTAATTAATCTAATGATGTCACCAGCCTTTCTTATTTGTACATTAAATTAATAACAAGTGACCTTTAAGTCTAGAGCAAAACACTGTAAATATTAATTAAAACATTAAAAAGGGGGCTTTTTCTGACCCCTCTTAATTGTATTAATGTATCTGAAAACAAGGCAGTATCATTTAAATCTTAAATCAACATGTAGCATTTGATTTATGACACTAACCTATATTCTTCAAACCAGTGCCAGAGTTGAGGTTTCTCATGAAGAAGGATTTTATTGTTTTGAAAGTAGAGGAATGCCTGTGCTGATTCTCTTGTCCTCAAAATGACCGTATGCAAATTCTGATTCATCCTCCAGGTCTCAGCCAGGGCCTCTGACCCCCACACGTCATGATTCCACTCACCTCACATGCACTCCTCAGCGACTTCTGTCTCAATTGTTTAGAGGGTAATTGCACATGGTAAAAACTCAACAAAGAGCAATTTGGATAGCAAATGCTCTATTATATATGTAAGTAGTACCTCCAAGCTATTTGCATTATCGAATATCAAAGACCAGCTCTAACCCCAGGAATGCAACCAATAAATTAATCTCTTTTAGTCTCCAGAGCTTGTGTGCGGTTCCTTCTTCCACAGAGAGCTGTATTTGACATTTAAAGATCTGCCTGTTTGCAGATATGACTGAACAAGTAATAATGACCCATGGTTCTATTCACTTCCTCTTTGGTTTGTGGCTGGCTGTTCAGGATGCTGCCCTTCAGGTGAGTAAGCAAGACAAATCCTAGGCTTTTTTTTTTTTAAAGAGGTACCAGGGATTGTCCAGGACCTTGTACATGGGAAGCAGGGACTCAACCACTAAACTACACCTGCTCCCCATAGGCTAATTTTTAATAACGTCTTATCAGAACTAGTTTACTCATGGCTCCTGTCCCTCAGAGGTTTGTGGAAATGCCCCTTTGTCTAAAAGCCACATCAGTGTTTCTTATGCACACACAAGCATTTGTCTGCACCATACCTCACTTGTCCAAATTCAGCTTGTTAGTCAAAGGAGTTTCCATACATGTACAATCTAGCATGTTAAAAAATAATAAAAGCTATCATTTCTGGAACTCAGATATTGTTCTAAGCACATCACATGTATTATCTCAGTTTTTCCTCAAAACGAGTCTGATAGGTACTATTATTTAATTTTCAGATGGGGATACCAAGGCACAAAATGTTTAAGAACCTTGCCTGAGCTCATACAGCTGAGGATCCGGGATGTGATTTTACATATCATGAGTCCAGAGCCCATAACTACTGCCCTTGCCACCTCCTGCTATGGTACAGGAGAAAAAGAATTCAAGGCTGGAAGAAAGGTTCTCAAGGCCATGATCCCTTCCAGCCAATTAGTCCTGGTGACATCTCTTCTGTCTATTGTCTTGTTTCAGCCTCCTGAAACATACCTACTAGCAACTACTGGGAGTTGAATGCCAGGGTCTCACCTGAATATACAGGTAGTGCACAGCCTCGGTTGTCACCGATGGCTCACTGTCATGGCACCCGTTCTTTCCATTGCAGTCTTCATCCTAACCCAAGAGGAACACATGAGAATTCAAAATGGGGGCTAAAGTTAAACAATATCATCACCATCAGCAAGTATCTCGGCTCTCCTTCCTACGTATATGGTTACCCTGTTGCCTGTGGAGGTCAGTGAGCAAAATACAATCACTATCCTTTAGAAGTATTCAGCATTTTTAAAGCAATTTTGCTATTACCCAAACTCACCATATAATCTACAAGTCTGTCATTATACTGAACAATGGTGTGGAAAATAGGAAGCAGGTAGGTATTAAAGATGCGCAATATACAGAATGACTCCACCACAAGCCAAATCTTGATTATCAT
Organism: Tolypeutes matacus; assembly: GCA_026826555.1. Lineage (NCBI taxonomy): Eukaryota > Metazoa > Chordata > Mammalia > Cingulata > Chlamyphoridae > Tolypeutes > Tolypeutes matacus. Next base: position 659,833 of record JAKSZT010054393.1, read on the forward strand.
CACAATCCTATGGATAAGAAGGGCAGAATGTATACAGGCTAATATTTTAAGGCTTCAATTTTACTGGAATGTCTTCCTTTGGTGGTAGGTTTACTTTGGAAACTGAAGACTAGAAATCCATTTTCGGCTAAAACAATTTAAACGTGACCATATTACTAAAAGTGTGCTGCCCTCTGGGGTCCACTCCTGAAGAACAAGTGCTGGGCTGCTGCTTGCAGCCACTGTGATTCTCTGGACTGCTTTTCCACATGCTCACCTGTTTGTCCCCTACAGCTCATTTTCTTCCATCAATCATTGAATAAGTGTCCCTCAACCAAAGAATGGGTAACCGAATATGGTTTACACATATGATGGAATACTATACTGCTCTAAGAAATGAAACTGGGGCACATATGACAACATGGATGAACCTTGAGGACATTACGCTGAGTGAAATAAGCCAGACACAAAAGGACAAATATTGTATGGTCTCACTAACATGAACTAAACACGAAGAATAAATACATGGAGTTATAACCTAGACTAGATGAGGACCGAGGACATAGATGAGGGCCGAGAAGGGGTACTGATGCTTAATGTATGTAGAATTCTTAATTAGCTTGACTGTAAAAGTTTGGAAACGGATAGATTTGATGGTAACATATTACAGTGAGTATAACTAACACGGCTGGTTTATAAATGGAATTGTGGCTAAAAGGGGTAGTTTAGGGATGTAAATGTCAATTGAAAGAAAGCTATAGAATAATCTAGGGACTCAATAACATGGTGAACCTGGAGATGGTTGAAGATTGTGGTTAACAGAATAAATATAAGAATGTACTCCTATGAGCTAGAACAAATGTACATCACTACTACAAGGTAGTAAGAATATGGTGATACATGGGAAAAATACAAATAATGTAACTTATGGACTATAGTTAATAGCAAGATTGAAATATTCTTGCATTTATGTCAAAGATGGTACTATATCAATGCTAAAGGTCAATAATAGGTTGGTATTTTGGACTCTTGGTCTTTTGGACTAAGGAAAACGTTCAAAAATTTACTGAGGTGATGACTACACAACTCTGTGATGAATGTGAGGCCACTGAGTGTAGACGCTGGATAGATTGTACAAGGTATGGGACTGCGTAACACAGTGAACCATGTGGTGGAAGATGGACTGTGGTTAACAGTACAAATATGAGAGTGTTCTCTCATGAACTATAACAAATATTTAATACTAATATATGGTGTTAATAATAGGAGTATATGGAAAAAATATACCAAGTGTATGCTATGCACCATAGTTAGGGGTGATAGTCTGATGATGTTCTTTCATAATCTGTAATTAATGTTCCACAACAATGCAAGGTGTTGGTAGAGGGGTGGGGTGACGTATGAGAATTCTGCACAGTATGCATGATTGTTGTGTAAACTCACAACTTCTCTAATAAAATATATATACATAAAATACCACCCCTCCAAATACGAAAAAGCATTAGTTAGCATTTTACCACTTCTGATTTACAGGTTGTTTTTTTTTTTTTTGATGATGCATTAAAAAAAATTTTTTTTTCCCCTTTATCAAAGGAAATAAAAAAGGTCTGGTCTGAAAAAATCAGGTTCTACTCTTGAATCAATTATATACTCTGGGTATTATCCACAGAAAATTGTTATTCTCTTGGAGGCTTCTACCCATCGATTAGAATGCTTGTGGAATATTGCTCTTAACAGAGAAAAACCAGGATTATAAATTTGATGCTCCCACAATAATTTTTTTTTTTTTTTTTTTTTTTTTTCCCCCCACAATAATTTAATGCACCCTAAAACCAGACATAAATAACTTTCGGTTTAGCCTAAGTTTAGATTATTTATGCAAAACTTTCCTGGTTAAATTTATAATTTAAATTTTATAACTGAGAAGTTTAAGGTAATGTTAATAGATGAAGGAAGTATTTATGAAAAAAACTGGTTGATACCTTCAAACCTCCTTCAAATCAGTTTAACTGTTTATCTAACAGAGTCTACAAGTAGACTTTTCTTTATCTACTGTGAATGCAAATGCACCCTTATAACTCCTCATAATTATATTTTTATACTGAGTAATAAAGTTATTGCATTCAGCCCCAACCTGCAGACTGTTTCTCTGACCCAACAACAGACAGCCCTAGCAGTTAAAAAGCTTTACCACTGAAACTTCATGCACAAACCCTGAGGGACTCTGATAGCCAGGAAGAAGAGGTGGAATGGAGTGGAGTCTGAGATTTGGAGCAGTATGTTTCAAACTTTTTTGACCATGATCCATGCTAAGGAAATATATTTTACATCATACCCTTTACACATACTTATGAGAAACAAGTTCTACAAACAGGGTGTACCTTTACTGGTGGGATATATTTTGGATTCTCTAATCCTCCATAGCACATTAAAAATTAAATAAAGGTGGTTATGGCTCTCTAAATTGATTTTTTAAATCTATAATTTACAGTTTAAAAATACTGTTCTAGAGGATGATCTATGAAAATAAATCAAGATCAACTGATGTGGGGAGAGACCAAAGTAACTCTGCAATTAGGCTGTCTAAATAATCAATTTGCTTTCAATCTGCATCTTCAAACATATAAAATTTCCTGAAATCCTCTAGGAAACAGTTTTCATTAAAAAAAAAAAAAAAAAAAAAAGGCAGTGTCTTAATTTACACCTCTTTTCTAAAAGGAGGTATATATTATTATGTGGATAAATTAAAGTCTATCAATAAACATGGAGGAGCATATATTTTAAAAGAACAATCATGTTTTAAAATTGCTGGTTTCTACATATGCATGTCAGATTGGGGTTGTAATATTTTACTTGAGGTTTATAACATCAAATGTTAGTTTCCTTACATACTCACACTATGAAATAAATGGTATGGTTTCTATTTATATATTTACCTGATTATGACTTTTACTGTTCTCATCGTCATTGTCAAAGATGATGTCACTTTCAGAATCTGAAGCAGGTCTTAAAAAGAGAAATAGAGAAATGTTAGAGCAAAATCTCTTGATATAATTCTAAAACAACATGCTTTGTAATTACTAGAAAGCAAAGAGGCTACAAACACTGTACCATTTCTTCATGAGCATAAATCTGTATACAATGCCATGCTAATTTTTACATCCCTAATATAGGGAATACAGCACTGTTGATTTAAATAAAAATCAGCTGGATTAATTTTCCGGAAAAAAATTACCAGCTAAGGGTTACTGATAAATTCTATTCAACTAGATACAATAAAATAAAATCAGGTCATAATCATGAAAGTATATGACCAAGGTGAATTTTGAGATGCATAAACTTTAGGATAATAATTATTGATTTAGGTAATCTTTTTTAGAACTGCATTCAGCCCTATATTCCCAACTCCAAATTTTTTTTTTGAAATGTTCCAGAGTTGGAAGCCCTTATCTAAAGGAATGTCTTATAAGAAATTCTATTAAATGTATTAAGATCAGATATTGTAAGTAATTTCTATTTTGCCTTTCCCCAGGGCTTGGATTTTGGAGATCTTTGGAAGATTTTAAAAACAAACAAGTTTGGATTGCATTTTGATACTCTCTAAAAGTGGATTTGTTTGCTTTTTAACATTGTAAACACAGGCTTGGATTTCACTTTTTCCCTGGCGTGGGTTGAGTTGGGATTAAGTATTGGTGGCACGTCCAGGGAAACCCGTCCCCCGCCCAGATGCTGTCTAAGCACATGCGGCCCTACAGGAAGGACTGCGAGAAGACGCCGTCGTGCTCGTCCTCGTCCTCGTCCTCGTCGCTGCTGGAGCCCGTGCCCGTGGCAGGGAAGCGCGCGCTGGCTGAGCGCTCACACGATGTGCTCCACTCCACTGAGCTGCTGAGGATGGGCGGCGGTGCGTTGGCCTCCACGCTGTCCGTGTCCCCCTCCGGCAGCCCCTGCGCGCCTGGCCTTTCCTGGGCCTGGAGCCCGCTGTCTGGGGGCGGCGTCCCGGGTCCCGCCGGCCGCTCATGCCGCTCGATCCAGGCGTTGTAGTAACGCACGATGTTCTCGTGGTGCAAGCGTGACAGCAGCGTCACCTCGCCCTTGATCCTGCGGAAGTGCCTGCTGGCTGGGTTGATGGGGATGCGCTTCACCGCGTAGCAGCAGCCGTCTAGCTTGTTCTGCACCTGCCGCCCGGGAAGGGGAAGAGACGTGGTATCATCATCTGGTCAGAACCTCGCATGAACTGCCATTTTATAGTGTCACCTCATCTCCTTTCCAGGAGAACCTAGAGTTTCTAAGCGAGAACCAGCATCTACGGTGGAGAATCACATTTCTGAAGCTCTTTAAGCTGAACCACCTCTCCTTTCCAAAAACAGAAAATATCTCACCCCAATCTAGATTTATTTAACTTGCTAAGATACCTTGGGGCAAGACAAAATCTCCATTTTAATCATCATTTTTTTTTGACAATTACTTCCCTGCTTTCCCAGTATCACATCTGCTATCTAAATTTTTTTTTTTTTTAAAGATTTTATTTATTTATTCATTTATCCCCCCCTTGCTGCCCGTGCTCGCTGGGTCAGCTAACCACGCTGCACGGGCAGGCTTGCCTTCACCAGGAGGCCCCAGGAACCGAACCCCGGGGCCTCCCATATGGTAAACAGGAGCCCTACTGATTGAGCCACAGCCGCTTCCCTGCTATCTAAATTTTTAAGTAAACATTGTTTTCCTTGACTTAAAAAGCTGTGTGAATTTGGGTTTACTGACTTCCCCCGAGATATAATTTTCTTTTCTATAAAATGGCATTTATACTACTTTCCTTACCCCAAACAGTAACTGTAGGATTAAATGAGATAAAGAGGTCAAAGCACCTGTATCAAGGTCTCACAGAGAAAGGTGCTCAGTAAATAACAGTACTGTGATATGAAAACTAGAACAACACAATCAAGAGCACAATAAAACAATAAAAGTACAAGAAAAAGTTTCAAAGGCAAGTTCCAATATCCTCCACATCCTGGGTGGTTTTCACTATGTAATTGGATTGACTGAAGTAAGTTTCAGAAAATTCTGTTCACCAAAACATTCCAGTCCCAACCATGCATGCTAACTGAGGTGTCAATATACTTTAGGAAAGCAACAACTCAGTCATGGGTGGAGGGAGAAACTAGATTACAAAAGAAAAAATAAAGCGTCGTTCTCTTTAGATTAATTCTGTTTGTCTAGAAATAGTGGCAAGAACAAAAGCTTTGGAGTAAAATAGGTGTGGTCTGAATACTGGTTTCATCTCTTAGTAGCTGTGTAACTTCATGTAAATTACATAACTTCTCTGAGCCTCAGTTCCCTCATCTGGAAAATGGGGATAATACTGACCTCATAAGAATGTCATGAGATTGAAAGACAGTGTTTGTAAAATAACTGTCAAATGACCTGAAACATGGAATGTGCTCTAATAAATGCAGCCATGTGTACTTTTCCTGCTTCATTAATAGAGAGAACAATGGGAGGTTTTGGCACGAGCTTTCTATTCACACATTTAATCTACCTGTCTTTAGTGCAACTATGAAATCTGGCATATACTGTAAGTCACTGATGGGTGTAGAACTAGCTAAACTGGAAACTCCTAGGAATTCATTTATTAAAATGGAAAGGTATATAAACAGTAATGGGTTTAACTGCTAAGGAAATGATAGATCACTGAGTAGCCTGCCCAGTCTTAAACAGGAAATGCAGAGATGGGAGGCTGTGGGGTTCTCCTAAAAAAAAAAAAAGGGGGGGGGGGAGATTTAAATTACTAAGATATTTTTGTTATATGAGCGTCCTAATCATTATTTATTATTTATCATTATCATTATTTATCCTTACAAAGTATTTATTTGTAAGGAAATGAAGATATTGTTAACATTATTTTTCAAGAATATAAATTATAAAGAAGTTAAAGGACTTGTGAGTTAAAGGGGTGTATATACATCAATCACCCACTCCTCAAAGATAACTGATCATCCTGATCAGAATATCTGTCTGTCCTATTTAGCCAACTAGCTGCAATCTATCCTATCAAAGCTGAACATTTCTATAATACTATAACTTCCTTTTGGAAAACATGCTTAAGATGACCTTTCTGGCTCTGACTACTGTAGAGTAATTCAAGTCTTTTGTCCATGTAAAAGGCCTTCAACGCAATTCTGGTAATACTTCTTAGTACAATAATACTTCTTAGTGGGACTCTCAGAATCCTAAGTAGACATATGCCCTGTTGGTGGTGGGCTACCTTCCTATGTGAAAGATGACATATACCTTATAGGAATTTAATAATAGAACATTAATCTGGGTCACCGAAAGTCAATCAAAATACTTTAATTACATAAAAGTAGCTAAACTTCTTTCTATAAGGGGCAGATAATAATAAAAGTCATCCAAATAGACTGAAATGAAGAGAGGAAGACCTAATAACAGCACACATTATTAACCAATACTGATTTTCCGACTCAGTAAGAGCTGGAAAACAAAAGCCATCAAAATCACCTGGGACCATTTCCCACTTTGAATTTCTTTCTCTTCTAACCTTGGAACTCTTTTATCCATAGTAACTCTATGTAACTCTCCTGCAAATAGGAGAAAAAGAGAACAATTTCTTTTTCTGAACTAAAGTACACAAAAATGTTCTTCACTCAGAGGTCTTGACACCACTTGAAGTGCTGTTATAACCATGTATTTTTCATGTTAATGTTTTACATCAAGAAGAGAGGAGGAATGATGTGTCCTTTTTAATAAAGTCTTTAATTCCAGGAAGTTGAAGATGATTACAGTTTCAAATGGTAGTACTCAGTTCCCTCACCACTCCAAAATAGAAGTCTTTGCAGAAACAGAACAGAGAAATAATGCTAAAAGGGACTGGGGATAACTCTATAACTCTATCACACCTTGATGACAGCTCCAAAAGCACCTTTGCCAAGAAGCTGTAATTCTTCAAACTCAATGAAATACCGGGAAAACTGTTTCTGTGTCTCACTGAAGAATGCAGCACTGGGTAGCTGGTTGCTAGGAATAACAGTCTCAACATAATCTTGCCCTCCAGAATCTGAGAGAAAACAAAGAGTAAGGGGCAAATAAGACATTAAAAATATAGGAAAAGCTACCATATCCAACAAGGAAAGTGATGTAAGCACTGGAAGAAATGTCCCCAGCAAGTAGTTTGAAAAAGGCACCTCTTACCTGGCACACCCTTTCATACTTCTCATCTTGCCCTCCTTAAATAGGGAGAAATATATAATTATCCCAGGTGGGGCAAACAGAAACAGAGTAACTAAGCGACTAAACTAGAGAGCCAGAACTCAAACCCAGATCTCCCGACTCAGACCAAGCTCTTCCGAAGTTCCTTCATCTGACAGGTCACAATTAAGGGCTGACCAAAGAAACTAACTTATGAGCTTCAATGAAATCTAGTGATGACATGATAATAGGGGTTACTAAACATTACTAAACATTAAAAGAGGCTGTACCAGTGGACACTCCATTGGTAAAGACTGGGTAGATCAGGGTGACAAAACAGTTCCATGCAGACAGTACTCATCAAATGACTGGATTTATGTATAGCTCTGCATAAGACAGATGCAGCTTCTTCCAATTTCAGGTTTATGTATAATTTCAAAATGATTTAATGTCAAACAGGGTATCCAAAAGGAAGGCCAGCAGACTCACCTTCAGGACTTTGCTCCAGTAAAGGCATTTTTGGCTGAGGATTTATAAAGCTGTGTTTTAATAATTGCTGAGGACTCCATCTTTCCTTGTCATCCAGGCAAACACACCTCAGCAAAGGGGAAAGAAGAATCTCAGAAACTCACAAAATAAACGTGAAGCTAGTTAGTCCAAAGCACTGAACTATGGGTTTATTTTTTAAAGGTATACATTAGAGAGGTCATTTTAACTATGGACCAAAATGCATCTAGTAGGTCAACTTAAATAAAAGAAATACTCCTGCAGGATTAGATGCTGAACACCAGGCTGGGTGCAGTGGGGAATAAAAGAAAAGTATAGTCTCTAGAAGCAGGAAGACTTATCCTCATGGAACAACATGGATGAACCTGGAGGACATTATGTTGAGTGAAGCAAGCCAGACACAAAAGGACAAATACTGTATGAATGCATTACTATGAACCAAATATATTGTGTAATATATTGTTTGATTCAAAAAAAAAAAAAATTTACATATATCCATTACATTTAATTGAGAAATGTATGTATTTATTCATCTGTGTTTACTTTTAAGTTTTTTTTTTTTTGTTTTTTTTTTTTTACCAGGAGGTCCCAGGTATCGAATCCGGGTCCCTCCATATGGGAGACGGATGCCCAACCATTTGAGCCACATCCGTCCCCCAGCTTTTAAGTTTTTAATTGTTTATGTTTCCAATTATTAAATGTACAAAATAAAGTTAAAAAAAAAATTACGATAGCACAAGTAGGCTATGAATTTTCTCTCCCATTAACAGTTTAATGACTTGCCATGCTAAACTAAGCCTTTCTGGGACCAGTCATAAACAAAGCTTTCTAAAGGGAAAGCAAATCAGACAGCTTTTGGAGGGTTGGGTCCATATGATAAACTTTCATTGACGCTTGTTCATAATATGAAGTAAATTGGTAACAATTAAGGACTAATTTTTAAAAGCCCCACATTTTACCACATGCTTTCTTTTAAACCTGTTTCTTGAGCCTACGAACTTACTGTTTAATGTTCTAATAAACAGGTTTTTGGTTTTTTGTTTTTTTAATGAGCAAAAGCAAACATTCTCAACAAGTCTTTTTTTTTTTTTTTTTTTTAAAGATTTATTTATTTATTTATTCATTTATCCCTCCCTTGCTGTTTGTGCTCGCTGGGTTAGCTAACCACGCTGTGCGGGCTGGCTTGCCTTCACCAGGAGGCCCCGGGAACCGAACCCGGGGCCTCCCATATGGTAAACGGGAGCCCTACTGATTGAGCCACAGCCGCTTCCCTCAACAAGTCATTTTTTTAACCCAGGGGTCTCAAAGTTGGGTCCCTAGGCCAACAGCATCGGTGTCATCAGCATCACCTGGGAATGTGTTAGAACCACAAATTCCCCCTCACCCCAGACCTAGCAAATCAGCCAGTCTGGGGGTATTCTCAGTACTCTGAGGCTTAACATGCTTTGCATGTGCTCTCAATCCAAGCAAAAGGCTGAGCACCACTGTTCTAACTAATCTAAGCTGTCTGGGTCTCCGAGGGATGGAGGTGATAACCTAAGTCAACACGCGGTGGCGCTTGGCCCTAAGTGTAAACAATGTGCTTAACAGAAGCAACCATCAGGTTGAGTTCCGAATTTTAAAATCTATATATATAAAGTGCTGACAGCAACCATGACAAAAGGTAATTGTTTATTTTATTATTTTTTAAAGTCACAGCACTGAAAAGCAAAGACTCCTAATTTCATACTTTGGAAGGGCAAGGAAAGATTACAATAAAACCATCTGCATAAAACATTTTATTGTTCCTCAAATTTAAAATTATTTTTACTTATATCAGTAAAATATTGCTTGCAAATATTAAAATATTATTGACAATGATAAAGTCTTTGGCCAAATCCCCTTCTCTCGACTTCCTCCCCTCCCCTAGTGTTCATCATTCCAGACCTTTTTCTATTCACACAGTGTTTGGTGGACATTGTTTTTTTTTTAAATGACATCATCCTGTACATATTAGTCTTCAGCTTGCCCTTTTCATTTAACTATGTGTTTTGGAGATCTTTCTAAGCCAGTTTTTAAAGATCTTTTTAACTGCTGTATAGGTAGGGACCTACCAGAATTTATTTATACATTCTCCTACTATTAGACTTTTAGGGCTATTTCCAATTGTTCACGCATACAAAAAAACCACAGCAATGAATATCTCTATACATGCCTTGTTGGGTTTCTGAAATATATATCCACTTTAACATAGCTGAGACATTATTGTGATTGACATGATAATAAAAGTGGCTCAAATAAATGTGAAATTTTATCTTTATAATCACCCAAATCTCACTTAGATGAAATTCTGAGTCGATAATTTGTCGACACAGTAGCTAAAAGTAGCAAAGGCAGACACTAGGTCCAGCATTGAACCAAAGCCAGAATGAAATGCTTGGAAACATACACATTAAGTCCACAGTCCTCACTGCGGAGGAGGTGGATGGTAACAAACCTAACTCGGCACAGGCCATGTCCCATGCACCACCTCAAAGTGAATCCTCACAAAACCTCATGAGACAGGAGCGTTATTATCTCTGTTTTACAAGGGAGTTTAAGTTGGTCAGTAAGGAGCAGATTTAGAATCTGAACCCAGCTGCTGGTTCCAGAGTCTGGGCTCTTCACTACCACAAAGATTGACTTAAAACAAAATCTTCCTCCAAAGGGTGCTCAACAATAAGTAAAAATAGGTACAAATGAAATGCTGCCATGCTGTCATTGTTTGTGAATGACTGTTTTCTTTTTAACTGGGGCGGGACAGGCGGCAACAAAGGTAGTAAAACAACACTCTACAGCTCCTACTTAACCAAGCAGGGTCTATCAAACCACTCTAGGAAGAGAGAGGACTATAAAAACATTCCAAAACAGGGGTTCTTAATAAGGGGTCCCTGAGCTTGATTTGAAATTCAAAACAACATTATTCTTGTGGGGACATGTTGGTGTGGGTGTGATATATTTATTAAGTAATACACAGTAGAGTGTGGACTTAGTAAGGGGTCCATGGTTTTCACCTGACTGGCAAAGGGGTCCGTGGAACAAAAAAGGTTATGAACCCCTGTTCTAAAGGACAACCATGTGAACAGAATCAGAAATAGTGCCCATGTGAAGTTCAAAACTGAAAGAGTGTAGAACTATTTTCTGTTAGACAAGAACTAGGAAAGTTTTAGCTACGGAGCCAGTCATTTTGCTAATGTGAAAGATATGGTCTACCTAAATCTCTCAGTGCTGTTTTTAAAAACACACAATGCTATCGCTAACCTTTACTAAATTACTCTTTACCAATGAAGAAGGGGAGAAAGCTAAAGGAACAATTTTAAAGAATAAAATGAGTCTTTCCTTCAGTGGTTCTTTCACACTATTTCCTTTGATGTCATTTTAGCTAACCTCATCATTGGGGTTCATTTAAATAAATATTTTTGAAGTTCTATTGCATTAAAAAGAAATCATAAAATATTCTTTAAGAATCTTAAGATTTTTATATTCTTTAAGGTGAGAACCCTGCATAAAGAATCAAAGTCAGCCCTTTTACACAACTACATGTATATCACATCTACTTCTATTTTGTTGGTGCACAGAAACAATCTTATTTAAATAGAAGTACAGCTACTTACACATTTTTAACGGATAAGACAATGAAGAGATAGGAAATAATATGGATCAGGTCGACTAGCAATTGGGATGTATATGGGAACAGGGAAAGAAATGTGGAGGGTATAAGAAAAGACACAAAGGAAATGAATGAAATGAATAAAAGTAAATGGTTGAGAAAAAAAGACGAGAGTATTAGAAAGGGAAGAAACCAGTCCAGTCAACTTGTGCAGGAAAGAAGGATCAGGGGAGGATCTGGAAAAACTCAGACTGCAGGGATCTTAGTTCCCATTTGACAGAGACACTGAGAAAACTGAGCTCTGACTTGGACTGAGAACAGAGACAGGACAGAAGTGCAATTTTCTGAAGTACAAGGAAGGCTAAGGACTACACTGGAAAGGACTGAAATGAAGGACCCGGCAAAGGCATTAGGCCCAAGAAAAGCCTCTCAGTAAGGATTCTCTCAAACTGGATAAAACTTGGCCTGTAAAGCACAATTATCACTTACTGGTATCAAAAGTCCTCTCATTAGAGCAGGGGTTCTTAACCTTTTCTGTTCGACAGACCCCTTTGCCAGTCAGATAAAAACCACAGACCTCTTACTAAGTCCATCCTATATTGTGTATTACTTAACAAACATATCACACCCTCACCAACACATCCCCACAAGACTAGTTTTTTTGAATTTTCAATTCAAGCTCATGGACCTCCTGAAATCTTTCCATCGACCCCTAAGGGGTCCCTAAGGTGTTAAGAACCCCTGCACTAGAGTTAAGAAGTCATTTGCATTCTACAACTGGGCTGAAGGAGACATTGTTAAATGGAGACGAATGGTGAAGAAGAATGAGAGGCAGAATTGCACTCCTAAAGAAGTTTTCTAAACAGAGGCCTTGTCTCTGAGTTCAGGGGAACCAGCAGCAAATGTGTACTGAGAGGGTCCTCCATTTGGGATAACCAGGCATAGCAATCCCCCCTGATTTCCGAGAGTACACCAGGCAGTCCCCCCAGATTCATCTGAAAATCAATTAAGTCCAAATGAATGTAGGAGAATGCGGGAATTGAAGGAATGATAAACGTAAGAAAGAAAACAGAAAATATGTGGTTGGGAAAGGATTAGGAGAGCAAAACACTTGAATCCTATTCCTCAGCTTTTCAGTTTACACATCACTTAGGTGCTTAGCACATCCAAGCACAATCAAAAGTACAGGAATAAAATGCAATCAGAAAGAATCTCAATGATACTCACTTCTTTAGAAAATCTTGAAAGTCAGTTGGTAAGTCACTAGGGATGGTCACAGGAAACTCTCCACATTCTTGCCCTTGGCTGAGGGAGAGCAGTAGAAGGCCAAGACGCCAAACATCCCCTTTCTTCCCTGTTTTATAAGGCAGGGCACTGTCACTAAAACGAACTCTGGTTTGCTCGAAAACATCCTCCTTGCAAATGTCTGCCAGGCGCTTGGAAATGCTGTAGTCTGTAATCTTGATATTGCCCATTGCATCCACCAAGACGCTTGATGCGCTCAGGACCTTGTGCACCACGGAAGTGCCATGCAAATAATCAAGGCCTGCCAAAAGCTGAGATGCATACCTGCGAAGCTGATGCATGGGGATGGGGCCAGAGTGGCTCAGGTGTGTTGCGAGAGAGACCCCATTGACGTGCTCCACTAAAATGTCTACCACGATGGAGTTGTCTTGCTCTTTGAGATTCATTGCAAAGTAGCGTACTACATTTGGATGACTCAGTTTCACCAGTGAATTGAATTCTGTTTCTGCCCCTTGAATCTGAAAAGGACAAAAGAAAAACCAAGATAATATTGGGCTGATCAGCACTAACTGGTGTTTCACTTCCAAAGTGAAGTATTTGATAGAAAATGTACTTTCAAAGGAGAGGAAAATGAATATGTCCTGAATTGAAGCTTCTCTTAATAGACAGAGAATCTAGTTAATTCTCCACTTCTTATCTCAAAATCTAGTCTGGAAATACTATAAAATTAGTGAACAGCTTATGAAAGCAATTTCTTTTGAGACATGGCCACCAGAAAAAAGCGAAACATTAATTTTAAAATGGGCTTTTCAGGGAAGCGGCTGTGGCTCAATCGGTGGGGCTCCCGTTTGCCATATGGGAGGCCCCGGGTTCAGTTCCCGGGGCCTCCTGGTGGGGGCAGGCCCGCCCGCGCGGCGTGGTTAGCTGACCCAGCGAGCACAAGCAGCAAGGGGGGATAAATGAATAAATAAATAAAATCTTAAAAAAAAAAAATAAAATAAAATAAAATAGGCTTTTCTGATTATAAAGATATGTGGCAAACATTTTTTAAAGTACTGATACAAAGAAAAAACCCAAATTATCTATATTGCTACTATCCATAGACAACAATTTCACTGTATCTACTTCCAGTTTTTCTTTATGTACAGAAATATACATACATTTCTAAATGCAATGCTTGACTACTGTTTCATAACCTCTTTATTACTTAACACTGCAATATGCAATATTAAATGTTCTCCTTAAGCTCAGGTTTAAAAATTATCTTTAAAATTTTCCAGTCATTGCAATTCAGTTTTGAAACAATATTTAAAGCGTGGAGAAAATATAAACGAATGCAAAAAAGCACAATTATGAAATACTATTTAGTCCCAGCTGCAGAGATGGCTGTTAATGCCATAGTAAGAGCTGAAGAAGGAAGACGCTGCTAAAGTTTTGGCCATGTTGTGAAAGTTTGGAAAGAGGCTACAAGAGGCTGTGAAAAGCAAAGAAGGGGCTAGTCTCCCACTGTCCCCTCTGACTAAACGGATCTCATGCCACTCCGAATCGTCTTTGCGAGTTAACCAAATATAGAGCTTTTTTTTTTTTTTTAAAGATTTATTTTATTTATTTATTCCCTGCCCCCCCTCCCATTGTTTGCACTCTCTGTGCTCACTTGTGTCTGTTCGTTGTGTGCTTGACTTCTTTTTATGAGGCACCAGGAACTGAACCCAGGACCTCCCATGTGGGAGGGAAGTGCCCAATGGCTTGAGCCACCTCCACTCTCTGCAGAGCTTTTTTGTCATCTCTTCAGACTTCTGTTGCTCAGGCAGCCACCTTGGACATATGTAATGCCTACCTGCTTTCTGCACTTGTCAATTTTCTCTCTTTCTTGACTCGTAAGGAATGGGCCCATCTTTTTCTGCCACTGAAGGACCCACTCATACAACAAGACAAAGCTGCCAGTAGCTGTTTCCAAAGCATTGTAGATGACCTTTCCAAGCTGTTCATCACTGCCTGCACATTCAACAGAAAATTAATTTCACAGTTAAAGCAGTGAGTTCAACAATGGGTACTATGTGCTAATTATGAAGAATATGCTCCTTTGTAACCAATTTTTAATATTTAACAATATATCCTGTGCCTTGAAGTATTATTTTTTACAAAGGGACAAGAATCAACAATGATGTTTTAGAATCAGACCAAATGAAGAGACTAGTGTTTCATTCTACTGGTCACTATTCACAATGTTACTCTTACAACCAATTCACTTTTGATGACTTGCTCATCGGCGTGACACAGTTGAATACCAGCTAAAATGATAGAATCTGGAAATAGAAAACATTATATCTAGATTATTCTGTCAATGGAGATTAGTGTGTACAGTAAAAACATGTTTTAGTAATTTGGAAATTCAAACACATTAAAGGCTTTCTAAATACAAAATTTGCATATGCTCAGTAAATACAAACTGGCCAATGGTTTTAAGAGAATGAACTGGAAATGGGAGTTTAAATTTGAAACTAGAAACAGAAACACATTTATTTAGTGATAGGCATATAGTTCCCACTTGTACCAGGGAGAGCTAAACTTGTGCAACACTAACAATTTTCTTTTAAACATACATACTTTCATTAGAGACTATGATAGAAAATTAATGAAAAATTGGAAATTGGAGAAAAATATCCACAAAACCACCATTTTGTTTTATCTTTCCTCTAGTTCCCCTGCCCTTTACCCCTTCCCTATTTTACCAAATCATAGCATATATAGCAGAGTTTTTCACCCTGAGCACACTGGCATTTTGGGCTAAATAATCCTTTGCTGTAGGGGGCGGTCCTGTACAGTGTAGGATGTTTAGCAGCATTCCTGGCCTCTTCCTACTAGATACCATTACCACCCCTACTCCAGGCGTGGCCATCAAAAATGTCCCTGGACATCACCAAATGTCCCCTAGGGGACAAAACTGTCCCTAGTTGAGAACCACTGATATATAACATTCTGCCTTGGGGGGCGGATGTGGCTCAAAATGGTTGGGCGTCTGTCTGCCGTATGGAGGGACCTGGGTTCGATCCCCGGGACCTCCCAGGAAAAAAAAAAAAAAAATATATATATATATATATATATATAGAAGGCACATGGGCTGCCAGGCTGTGTGCTGTGTGTGCCAGTGGGCCGCCAGGTCCCGGGAGCCATGCAGCAAGATGATGATGTAACAGGAGAGAGACGCAGGGGAGAGACAAGACGAGATGCTCCAAAAAAAGCTCCGAAAACCAGGAACCGAGGTGGTGCAGATGGCAGAACACCTCTCTCCTACATCGGAGGTCTCCAGGATCGAATCCTGGTGAAGACTGGAGGAGAAGGATAAGAAGAGATGGCAGGAAACAGACACAGAGAATTGCCCAGCGAATGGACACAAAACAGCAAATGGGGAAGGGAGGGTTTAAAATGGATAAAGTAAATAAATAAATCTTAAAAAAAAAAAAAAAAAAAAAAAATTCTGCCTTTAGCTCTTAGCATATAAACACTTTTCCATGATGCTACCATGTCTTCAGAATGAAAACAAAATTTTTAAAGAAACATTGGTATTTTTTTTTCATTTGTAAAATGAAAAGTGCAGTAATCTGTATATATAAGATCATAGCAAAAATATTTTGGAGAAAGATGGCTAAACTAACTCACCTAAAATTTTTACCTGAGAAGCAGTTTCTACTTCATAGAAATATTGACAATTTATAGATATTAATTAAAATGATCTTCTATACTTATCATAAATAACTCCTGACTTTTCTTTTTTTCTTTTATTATATTTCTTTAGGAGGTACTGGGGATTGAATCCAGGATCTTGTACATGGGAAGCAGGCACTCAAACCACTGAGCTACATCTGCTCCACAACTCCTGACATTTTTAGCCTAAGGGAGAAAAATTCTGATGTTTGAAAATTTGTCAACCAAAGGAAGCTACCTGTGGCATGTGGGATTAAATGGCACACATTCAAGACACATGATATTAAATGTTTATGGGATGGACTGTGATGTTATTTACATAAAGCCTAATAAAATCTGTACAATATGCAGTGCAATTTCTTGTAATCTCTATCTCTCCAATTGGGACCAGATGGATATTTCATAATTGCTGTTTGTTTGTTTTTTTAAAATAATAACTTTATTATTACCATTTTCTTCTTGTCACTTTTGCTTGATAGGGATGATAAAAGGGACAAAAGAACACACTGCAATGGGGCTAAAACAAAAATGTTACCAAGAGAACTCCTCTATTATATGCTAACAATGATCATTTATAAAGACCATCTTTATAGTGCTTTATCCACACCCATAAGTTCTTTTTTCTCTCTAGTTACAACAGCTTTAAACTGAAAAACAAAAATTAATTAGTTGATCTTTTATAAAAACATTTCATAGAAAATTTAGTTTTTAAAAACTAGAACCACTGTTGAGAAAACAAATAAATAATTTACTCAGTGATTTTATTTAAAAATTTCAAATTGCAAGTTTACCTCCTAGAGCTTATTAACTAAGGTGAATCTGTCTAATAAGTATGGGTGAGAATAAGAGACAGAGTCAAGGTGATGAGCAGGTGGATTAATTTGCCTTCCTGATTTCCCCAGATTATTACACAGTAGTGAGTTTTAGGTTGTTAATTCCATGAATCTGAAATGCTCTGAGTCAAGGACATTCTCGGGTCTAAAGCCAATCATCTCGACCAAGGTCTTAAACCTGCCCAAATGGTTGCTTTTCTGAATATGGCAGGCTCTGTGCACGGGCAAGACCCTGAACTGTCTAGGCAACTTTTGGTCACCACAGTTAAGTGTCCTCTTCATAGGCTATTCAGATATTTAGTTTCTTATCCTTTCACCTGCTGCCTGCTCCCTGGAGGCTTCCCTGCTTGCTTGTATTTCCTTAAAGAGAAAGGGAAAATGATGCCAAGAGAAAGACAATTCAATTTAGATAATTTGATTATCTTTTAGCTCTGGTAAAAAGACCAATGGGATTGAAAATTAAAGTTGTCAGGTTTGGCATATGCAAGTGATCCCTACAATGAGTGGCTATATCTGTATGGCTAATGGAAGGTGTTGTATGTTTAGGCCTAAGGAAGTAGACTCTGAAAGCCCAATTTTAATATAAGCAACTTGAATTCTGAATTGATGAACAAGCTTCACTCCAAATAGCCATCGGCAGAGAAAACTGCTAAATAAACCATTTAGGAAATAAAATGGTTTTCCTGGCCAGGTACAACATGCCAAGCAGGAAAAAGCCAAGCAGATGAATGTCTATGTAAGAAAACAGTCTTGGTCATTAAAGATGACGGGCCTTAGGAACCACACTGCTAAATATATTTTATCAGTAACAGATGCACATAATGCAACATTCTGTTTCCTCATATTTCAACCTTTTTTTTTTTCAAAGATAGGTATAATGATGACAAATTTAAAATGATCTCTATGCTAACAATATTTCCTTTTTTTTTTTTTTTTTACCGGGAGGTACCAGGGATCGAACCCCGTTCTCTCCATATGGTAGACGGATGCCGAACCTTTTGAGCCACATCCGTTTCCCAACAATATTTCCAAGAGCATACATATTTATTTCCAACTTACAGATGGGAAAATCTTAATAACTTTTTCTCCTGGTCATCAGGAATGAATGGGAACTAGCATGACTCATTACTGCCTTGAGGGTCTTCCTTGGACTTCACTGATTAGATGTCATAGTCTTTATTCTATTCTGTTCCTTAATAATAAACTTTTGTCATTAGAATACTTTAAAGGAATTTAGCTGGTTTACTCACCAATACATTTCCCTTTGTGCACCATGAGTTGATCAGGACTACCCATATTGAAATACAGGATTTCACAAGAGCCAGGAGAATCTTCACTACTACATATAGAATACTGACGTTCTCGCCTTAAAAATAAATTTGGACAATGATTTTCTTCTTTAACTTAGGATTAACATAGGGAATCCTTGCCCCACCATTTTCTCCTGTTTATTAACCCATTCACAGTTTAACATCCATGTCTACTGGGAATTGAATTGAAGGTGCTAATGGGAAAGGTGTTCAATTCCCCCACCCCCCACTCCCCACTGTAGTATTCTTCATGTGAATTCTACAAACCCCTAACTCTAGATTTATGCTGTCTAATATGGTGGCTGCTAGCCACATGTGGCTATTTACATTTAAATTAATTAAAATGAAATAAAATTAAAATTTCAGTTTCTCAATTGCAGTTGCCAATTTCAAGTACTCCATAGCCATAAGTGGGTAGTGGCTACCGTACTGGAAAGCACAGATATAGAACACTTCCATCATCACAGAAAGTTCTACTGGACAGCAATGATTTAACTCAATTCCACATTGATTCCACTTCTCTTCATTCCCATGAACATACACCTCTGGAGAAAGCTGCAAAACAGGGGGCTATGGGGACACTATATAGTCCTGGTTTCCAGTTGGGCCCTCAACCATTGAATGCTCATTCATTCTTTTACTTGTCTTTGGTAGATACCCAATCCCCTCCACAACTTCTCCAAAACACTTGCAACCCAATCCCCCACTTTCTTTATTTTCCCACTTTTTTTTCTGGAAAGGGAGCAATAGCTGGGAAGCTAGATTATAATGCTAAAATAATAAATTGTGGAAGGAGTTGCGGGGAAGAGGCAAGGGATAGAGCTCTTGATGATCAGCACTGGATACTTACAAGAAATGCTTTAATGTACACAGAGAGATCTCAAAAAAGCTCTCTTCTCACTCCAAGCATTGTCTTGACATACTCATTGAGAACATGAGTCAACAAGGAATGAAGCCCTGTAATTTCTATGGCTCCACCTTTAAAACTTACTTGGCATCTGCACCATTCTTTTTTTCTCCCAGATTCTGAGGCAGGTCAGCTACCATGTTCTCAGTTCCATTTCCTATGTCTCCTCTAGGATCTTGGTCTTTCAGTTAGTCCCTCTCTCCTGTATGTTCCATCTGTCCCTCTACATTGGCTCCTTCCCTGCAGCCTATAAATCTCTCCCATCCCCAAACTCCCTTCCCCTCAATCCTGCACCACCCACCCCCTCTTGTACTTCATATTCATATTCAAACTTCTATACTTGTTGTCTCTACTTCCTCACCTTCCACTAATTCTTCCTGACACTGCAATGTCCATAAAACTGCTACTTCCTTCCTACCCACTTCTCAATCTGATTTTTTCCGGTAGTTCTTTTACTTTGGTTGGTGGCATAGTCATCCACCCAGTCTCACTGGCCTGAAACTTGCGAGTCACCCTGGGATCCTTGATCTCCTGCATCTAATGAGTCCCCCAAGTACCATCCTCACCTCTCCATCTCTCCTTTCCTCATTCAGGTCATCACCAACTTCCTCTTGGACATATGTAATGTTCTATCATTAACTGATCTCTTCATTTCCAAACCCATCCATCTTCTCTTCCCCAAACCCTAACCATCCACACTCCTGACAGGACCTATTATGATATACTTCACTAATATTTCATTTTCATATCACACATGTCCCCATATTATAAGTACTAGGGAAAAGCTAATCCTTGGAGGTCCTGTTTAAATTTGTATTTCTAAAGTTATTTGTGCAACTGGGGGACACGTAGATGATAATGGAGAAAAGGATAAAAGCAAACTATGGTTTAAAATGATACGCTAGACTTATCCAGAAGTATCTCTACATACTAAAAGTCATTTTAGTCTAGGCTACCTTTTTGTTCTTTAGTTTACAGTATGTCAATGCTTGGTTTTAAGGTGCTTAGGTATATTAATACCCCCATCATGACTGATAAATACAAACACAGAGTGTTAAGAGTGCTAATAAGGAAAGATATATAATTAGGATTGAAGGAAAAGTAGAGAGAAATTTTGAAGTGAAAGCTGCAAGAAAATGATAAATGTGGTACATGCCATATAGGATAGACAGTTTGACAGCAGGAACAATTCTGAAGGATTAAAAAGCGTATTGTATGGAGTTTGAAAATAATGAAGATGCAAAATCAAATGTCATTAATGTGTATTATTTTTCACTCAGAAGCTAATTTTACCTAGATGTGTATATATTGGTTGCTCATACTATCTACTTTGGCTTCATCAACAACTGGGTTTACAACAACTGTTTTGGAACCTAACCTGTTCATAAGTTAAACAGCTTCTGAACTCCCATAGAAATAGCTATCCCAGTACAAATAAATATAATACAAACATTGTTTAGAAGCAGTGACACTGTGAAATGCCTGTAGAGTGGCTTACATCATCGATGATCTAGGGTTGTGGAATGCTCATGGGGGTTTGCAATATAATTAGGAGCAACACCTATGTTATCAGTTTTTCCAAATAGCTGTGGTAATAAGTATACAGCCTACTGAGGATAAAGGATGTTTGAAACAAAATTGCTGAATATTAACTAGGTCTTGAATTAAAGAACGGTCATAATTCAAATTTAGAAAACTACATTAAGAATATGGGACCTTGACACCTGAAAAAAAAGAAGAAAAGATGACAATGAAAAAGCTAAGTGGGCAAGAGGAAAAGTGGCAATTTGTCAAATGAATACTTGAGAACTGTGCTACCATCCAAAGAGCACTCCACCAACATGGCTGGCCAATGGTATGGATAATTAGGATGGGATGGAGAAAGAGGCTCTTACCTGAGACATATGGGAGCAAGGATATTCTCACCTTCTTGCCCAATTCACCAAGATGCCAAACTCTAGCTCTTGATTCCTCAATTTGAAACTTAGGGCAGCTTGGTTGAAACTAAGTTAATAAGAATTCCTGATATTGTTTAATTTGAGGTGAATTGGTCCATGCCTCCATGGAACCAACTAGAGAAATGGAGAATAATGGAGGAGCCCAGGTTTAGAGATGTATTAAGGACTTCTCCCACCTCCCCCACCTTTACATTTTAGGTGTTTGTTGTTCTATCCAATGCCACTCTACAGGCATTACACAAAAAGCTGTTTTACCAATGTCAGGGAGGTGGGGGAGAATTTCCCTTCCTCCTTTGAATAAGCTTGCTATTTTTTTTTTTTTTTTAATCTCAAAAGCAAGTCTAACCTTAGACCCACTGTTTATAGTTAGCCACAAAAATTCAGATGTTTAAACAAGTTTTTTTCCGTATGTTCAAAAAGGCTTATTCATCCCATTGATTTATTTCCACTATATTTCTAGTATAATAAGAACTTGCCAAACATTTCCTAGTGAAATCCCCTTCACTTTCAATCTATGTTGCCTATTGGAAGCCCATTATATTCTGGCACAGTTGCAGAAATAATTGGTGGAGTTACAACCTTAACAAGAAACTGTTCCCAGGAACAATACTGAAAAATACTTAATTCACCTTAATAGTAGGTGGCAAAACAGCAACAGCAAAATGATTTTCTGAGCTGAATTTTTTAAAAAACAGATAGTTAGGAAAATAATAAAATGCTTGTTTTTTTTTTTGTTTTTTTTTAATAGACAAGTGATATCCCAAAAGTTCATATAAGTCTTTAGTAAAGTTCCTAAAATGTTTCTTTTCATAGAAGTAAAGTAAGTGTTGGTTTTAAGTGCTGCTTAGTCTCATAAGAGATAGGTTAAACACACAGCGGAATTATAATACCTGTGGTACTTAATAACCTACCCACTCATAAATGGGTTCTGCACTAACATTTATTTCTGGTCTATGGGGGCCACAGTAGAGTGGGGAGTCTCAATTTTTTGTGGGAAAGGATGTAGAGGAAGAGGAACTGTCCTTCATGTGACCTCAGGTGACAGGGAACAACCCAGGAGCCCACCTGCAAGGACAGGGAAGCCGTGTGTCCTCAGTAGCAATATGGGAGTACCCCTGACAGTAAACTGGGGCTCTGTTCTCATGTAAAAGATGTTCCTATACCTGTGCCCATTTTGGACCATTCCCCGAATCTGTGGTGAAACCTAAGGAGTTAAAGACATTTAGGGGGAAACAGATGTGGCTTAAGCAATTGGACTCTCATCTACCATATAGGAGGTCCAGGATTCGATTCCTGGGGCCTCCTGGTGAAAGGCAAACTGGCCCATGCGGCAAGCTGGTTTGAGCAGACAGCTGGCCCACGCGGAATGCTGGCCTGTGCAGGAGTGCTGGCCCGTGCAGTAGTGCTGGCACAGCAAGATGACTCAACAAAAAGAGACACAGAGGAGAGACAATAAGAGACACGGCAGACCAGGGAGCTGAAGTGGCACAAGAAATTGAGTGCCTCTCTTCCACTCCAGAAGGTCCCAGGATTGGTTCCTGGTGCCACCTAAGAAGACAAGCAGACACAGAAGAACACAGAGAGCAGACAGCAAGTGCAAAACAACGGGGTGGAGGAATAAATAAATAAATCTTAAAAAAAAAAGACATATAGTATGAAATTTGATTGGATGGTGATTATTCAGATGGAAGAATTTTTAAAAATCACTTATGGAGTAGTTAGGTCACTAAAAGTCAGATCAAACTTACTGGAGACAAGACTGTGAAGTGTTAAAGGCTATTATAAAGAGTTTTATCTATAGCAAATGAGCTGCAAGACTGGTTTTATTAAAGATATTTGGAAAGTGCTAAATGAAAATTTTGTCTTATACTGTTAATATATTAAAATATATAGGTATTTAAAAAGTTATTAAAACTACTACCTGAAATACCCACCAAATTTCACTATAAGTTGTTTTAGTTCTACGTCTTTCATCCTCCCAGATCAGAAATCCCAGGAACTTACTTAGCTCTTCCTGAGGAGTTTGTCCGGTGTTTACCATTTCCTACAAAGTCGGGAGAACCTCCATGTAAAATGGTAGCTGTTCTGTGTCCTCCTGGGTCTTTCTTAGAGGTATGATCTTGGTTTGATAAACTAGCAATTTCCAAGCGTTCCTAGAAAAAGCAAAACCTTTGTTAGATATAAGTCACAGATTGAAGACAATCATGGTATGTAATTATAAATTTAGCATAGACTGCAAATTTTATATAAGCTGAATGTTTACGAATACAATAGAGCTGAACCCAACTTTCAAAAAGTTAATGTTAAAATATGTACTCGTTCAAGAAGCACAGTTGGATGTCCACATTACAGTTACAACATAATGTGAATTTTATACATGCAAAGGTCTCTTAGAATCTTGGAATATGAGTGAGAAAGAAGAGTGAGAGGCCATGAACAGAAGAAGTGGCCATTCAAAGAGAACAAGGAGGGAAGCGGCTGTGGCTCAATCAGTAGGGCTCCCATTTACCATATGGGAGGCCCCCGGTTCGGTTCCCGGGGCCTCCTGGTGAAGGCAAGCCCGCCCGCACGGCGTGGTTAGCTGACCCAGCGAGCACAAGCAGCAAGGGGGGGATGAATAAATAAAAAATAAAATCTTTAAAAAAAAAAAAAAAAAAAACAAAGAGAATAAGGAGTGATTGATGGGAAGACAGATCAGATGTAAGATAGGCGAGGTAGTAGAAACAGTAAAATCATCTTACATTTACACATGGTTTGTATTTTTACATAGGCAGTATCGTGGGAATAATTACATGAGGCAGAAAAGAAGGTATTATTGGTCCCATTTTAAGAGATGAAAATGAGTCACAAAGAGTCTTCCATCCCAGGTCACAGAACTAGACAGTAAAAAAGCCAAAGCTTTCAGCCAGGTATGGCTTCTGCATATGTCAGAGCCTCATTTTGCTATACCTCATAGTTTCCCTTAAGTTAAATTCTATAATTCTATAAAAAACAATAAGTAAAAATGTCTCCAGATTTCTCCAAACATGTAAAGTTGGTTTTTTGACTGAGTTGCTGGATTCAGGAAAGGTAAAGGAAAATGTATTTTATCCTTTTTACCACTGCCTTTAAAACCCGCTCTGTTGAATCATTCTTCTCTATCACTGAATGAAATCTCAGATAGAGCCATACTGTTTTCATTCACTCTTAGGTAAGAACAAATAGTTTTATTTTCCAAGTATCAAAAATTATAGTCTAGGCTAATTATTAAAGCTTCAATCTCTTATCTAACCTATTCTTTCCTTTGACTCATTGTAGTTATACAAAGTCATCTGCATACAACTCTAAATTTTGCTATCCATTTTGGGAATCTAAGATTTGCAATGATATTTTTGGTTTTCCAGTGCTTCATTTTAAGCCTTACTACTAATAACAACATGGAAGGGGAAAACATCATTAAAAGAAATAATACTTTTTTTTTAGTAAAATGTAAACTACTTTAGTAAATCTTGGTAGAATTAAGGCTAGAATACCTGCTTAGCCATTTCTTTCCTTTTTTTCTCTTCTTTTATCTCTTCTTTCCTTCTCTGAATCTCATGAAGGATTTCACGTTGCTGAAATAAATCACACTATCATCAAAAGTCAGTCTCCAAGGTATTGGTGAGGTATGAAGCCCTGTATGATATTATATATGTTTGTTTTGTAAGTTCACAACTATTGCTATACATTTATTGTTTATGTATGTTCATGTATAAGTGATATACTTCAATAAATTAAAAAAAAAAAAAAAAAAAAAAAAAAGCCAATCTCCGAAACCCATATACCATGTAAATTCTGGAACCACAGAAAATGTTGTGAATTTCAATAATTCAAGCCCCTCTTTCCTAAAAGACCTCAATACATGGAACTGTAATACAAACTGTGATTAATTTTATCAGAATTATTATGCAAAGGGTGTTTCTACTTAGATGGGTTTGAAGACAGCTGGGAGAGTTATTTAATCCCCACCCTTCATGCTTCCTTGTGGAGAGACTTTCACTACAATGGCTTGACTTAGCTTCTCCTCTTTGGTATCTGCTTGTCTCCAGAGAACACACACTTGTGGCTGCTTTCTGCCAGGGAGCCAGGGCTGACTCACTGGAGGAAGGCTGGGCTGTCCTCAGCACCTGGGTCTGTAGTGGGGGTGGCCAGGGCACAGGCACCATGCCTTCATGCCATAGACCTTCACCTGCATTCTCCAACCACCTTTCTCAGTATTAAAAGTGGTATTTTGAGCTTCATACACTTGACTCCATTTATCTATTGCTTAATTGGTTCTGTATTTAGATAGGGAAAAAGAGTGTTTTTTTCAATTAGCTCCCTAACAGCCCAGACTGCAATTATAAAAACTATTAAGATGGTGGGAGGTGTGGGAGGTGGGCAACATGGGAATCCCGGTGGGTTCCATGTAATATTTTGGGTAATCTAAGCACCTCTTAAAATATATTTATATATATATATAAATAACATTTTTGTAAGCAAATGCACATATATGCATATATATTTATATATCATTTTACAAATATTGGGATGTATTGTGAAAATTTTGATTTTTACCCACAATAAAAAATAAATAAATTAAAAAAAAAAAAAAACTATTATTAAGAGACTCACTAAAAACTCTAACAGTAATACTACAAAATGTAAAAACTTACCCAAGTTTATAGATAGAGAAGTACACCAAAACAAGACTTGTGGTTAAATATTCACTAAAATTGTGCCTTACCAAAAACAATGTCAACAATAAGGAATCTTAAATGCTAAATGATAATCAGTCTACACAATTAAAGAGGTGATAAGCAGTAACAGAATGAATGGGACTCACAAAGAGATAGTGTTAACACCAGGACAGGATAAACAAAATGAAGCAGAAAAAGAAAGAAAAATAAATAAATAAAAGCCAGGCATAAGAACCTAAGAAAAGTAGGGGAAGAAAAAAAAATCCTAGAAATAACAGTAAGAAACAGTTACATCTACAAGAAGAAAAATAGAAATCCTCACCAAGAGATAAAAATAAATGGAGAAACATTCCTGGATGGGAAGTTTAATATCATAAAGATATCAATTCTTCCCAAATAAAAATATAAGTTTAGCATAATTTCAATTAAAATCCTAAAGAGTTAATTTATTTTGTTTTGATTTTGAGTTTGAGAAAGCAATGCTACAGATCATCTCTAAGAATAAATGGGTGAGAATGGCTGAGAAAAATATACTAAAAAAAAAAAGAATAGAAAGGGGAGGGACAAAGAGAAGCTTGACTTTTCAGATATTAAATAGTAATTCAGAGTTTGGTAGAGACACAAGAAAAAAATAAATGAATAAGAATAAATAGTTCACAAATAGAACTTAATATATATAAATAGTTAAAAGATGCTTTAAGAAAGTATTACAAATGACTTAAGAAAGAAAGATTTAATAAATAATTAGGAAAATGGGGAAAAATTAATTTAGATCCTCTTTTTTACAACCTGCACCAAAATAAGTTCTCTAAGAGGAAATTTATATATATATATTCAATCCTTTGGATAAAGGATTGAAAAAACAACAACATAGCAATGGAAGAAGCCCTAAGACAAATCAGCTACAGTAAAATTAAATACTGCAATTGGGCAAAAAAAATCATAAAAAGAAAAGAAAAAGTCAAAAAATATTCCCACAAATGAGACAAGATCTTATGTCTTCACACCAATAGATTAAAGAAAAAATACAAATTGTTAGTGAACATAAAAAAAGTTCCTTCTCTGGCTTTTGCTATTCATTTGGGCCTAAGATATTTGTTACGCATGAGGAAGAAGAAAGCAGCCTCCAAAACTCAGTGAGTTCTCCAATAGCTTTACAAGTGCAGAAAGACCATGGGAGGCCTGGTTAACTGCCTCTGTTTTATTTTATTTTTTTAAGCTCTGGACTAAGGGTTCTAAGTGGCAGCATTGATTATTGAGAGGGAACCATTCAATTATTTTCCAGTTACTCTTAAGACTCTTCTCATACTAATCCATATTTCTTGAATACTGAGCAAAACTTAAAGATACACAGAGAGAGAAGAAAAACCCATAGAAGCTAGCAGTCTTTCAGGCTGGCCAGCAGTGTCTCACCTCCTGCTCCTCTTTCCGCTTGGCCTCTAACAGCCGCCGCTGCTCTTCCTGAGCTCGCCTTTCCAGCATTTCTTCATGAAAGGACTTGGGAGGGGGCTTGTTATGCTCGCTGAGAAATGACTGAACGTGGTAAGCCAGTTCAAATATCATCACCTGAACATGCAGACCAAAATCAACCACAATCAATCAAATAATGAGAAGACATGGCTCAAAGGAGAACAGCTACAGAAAAAACAAGCCTGGGTAGTCAGAAACCACTTACAGAGGCACTATTCATTTTTATATGACACATTCTGAATTAGGTATGAGATGAAATCATGGCAGGAAAAAGCTTTTATTTTATTTTATTTTTTTTAAAGATTTTATTTATTTATTCATTTATCCCCCCCCCCCCCTTGCTGCTTGTGTTCGCTGGGTCAGCTAACCACGCCATGCGGGCGGACTTGCCTTCACCAGGAGGCCCCGGGAACCGAACCTGGGGCCTCCCATATGGTAAAACGGGAGCCCTACTGATTGAGCCACAGCCACTTCCCAGGAAAAAGCTTTTAAATGGCTCATCTCATTGTGCTGCTATCAAGACAAATCACTAAGTAGACAAATAAAATGTGTTACTTTTCTTTTATATGCCTATTCATTTATTGGCATTTTCTCTGTAATAAATCCAACACAGTATTTTTCTTCTATACAAATCTGATGAAATATTTAAATCTAGATGAAAATAAGAACTACCTCCCAACTTAGAAAACCTGTCTACATAATGACAGTTGTAGAGTGAACAAGCTTTGCTAACATCAGAGCTTTCATCTATCCAACATGGAATACTAAAAATATTCTGTCAGTGTATACAGGTAAATATTCAAAAGCCTCACCACCTATATCTACCTGCTAGTAATGGACTAGTAGGAGGCTAATCAATACTTAGGAAGTCTTTTCATTTCCATTTAGGGGAGCATTCTTAGATAGTGCCAGAAGGAAAAAGGCCCCAAACAAAGGCTTCCTATGGGGGTCGGATGTGGCTCAACTGGTTGGGCGTCCGTCTCCCATATGGAGGGACCCGGGTTCGATCCCTGGGACCTCCCGGTTAAAAAAAAAAAAAACAAAGGCTTCCTATGTTCACATTCTTTATGTGAGCATAGGAAATCACTCTCCTCTACCCCATAAATCATACCTGGAGCCATAAATCATACTTGGATTAGTAAATCAATAGAAAAAGGGTTTCTGAGATCTCACGCTGACTAACACATCCAACGCCAAAGAGAGCCAAGCTTCTTATGCAGATGAGGAACCCCACATAATGAAGCAATTTAAAAATTCTTATTTCAACTATATGTTTAAAATGGTTTCAAAAAGCACTTGGGGATGGGTAAACAATAATAGCAATCAGGTACACAAAAACACAGAAGTTAGTTGAACTTGGTGTTCCACCTTTCTCTCAGAGGATAAAACACACAGAAACTACAGCTATTGTTGAGGGAAGTTTACGTATTTTTCATGCACCAGAAGCTTTGGTATAATAGAATATACTTCAATTTATAGTTGAGAAGCACTCAATCTAAAGTCTAAGAGGCAAGATCTTCTAAGAAAAACTCTTCTAAGGGAAGCAGGGAAAAACAGGCACTTTCTATGTCCAAGAGAAACCACTTCTAAACCATAAAGGATCCAGGAGTCAAGTGGTGGAGAGTTTCTCCTTTGCAAGTCTATTTAATTTACTAGCTTTTCTT
Organism: Tolypeutes matacus; assembly: GCA_026826555.1. NCBI lineage: Eukaryota > Metazoa > Chordata > Mammalia > Cingulata > Chlamyphoridae > Tolypeutes > Tolypeutes matacus. The sequence continues at coordinate 688,936 of JAKSZT010054393.1, forward strand.
TATGACACTGGATGAAAATGAGAATTTGCTCCCCTCTTCTCCAATGTCTACATGGTTCATTTCCTTGTTTCCCTCAGGCCTCTGTTCACACATCACCTATTTATTAAGGATTCTCCTGACCTTCTTACACAAAACAGCCCCACTCACCATCACTCTCCAAACCCCTTAGTCTAATTTTTCTTCATAGACTTATCACCCTGACTTGTTATAAAGCTATTTGCTTGCTTTCTGTCTCTTTCCCTTAGGACACGCCTTGCACAGTTTTGTTCACTGCAGTTTTCCCAGGACTACTGTGCAAAAGACACACAGTAAATATTTGTTAAATGAATTAAGGAAAGAATAGGGAAGCGGCTGTGGCTCAATCAAGAGGGCTCCCGTTTGCCATATGGGAGGCCCCGGGTTCGGTTCCCGGGGCCTCCTGGTGAAGGCGGGCCCGCCCTCGCGGCGTGGTTGGCTGACCCGGCGAGCACAAGCAGCAAGGGGGGGATAAATGAATAAATAAATAAAAATCTTTAAAAAAAAAAAAAAAAAGGAAAGAATAAATGAATTTGCCTTTACTAATTAAAAAAAAAAAAACAACAACACTGAGTCTAGAAGAGTACACCTAGGTTTACTTTTATATTACTGGAAAATACAGAACTGCTATAGATTAAAAATATTTCTGAGGCAAGGAGAAGTAGTTAAGAATAAATTACTTTTGAATACCTATTCCTGTTTATATAATTAAATGACCCATTATTTTAAAAATTGTTTCTCAGTGACTGCAATACCTCATCGAATTCCTAAGCCTCACTTTAAAACCTAATTTTACACAATTTGACTTGAAAATAAATCTACTTCTCTAGAAATTATGTATATTTTAGACTTCCCAGTAGTTCAGACATAAGAGAAACAGATTTTTAAACAAGAACAGTGAGTTGCATGGTGCATTCCCAGTTTAATGCCCTTTCAAATTTCATTACATGTGGATACCTCAATTGGATACTAGTATGTCTTTAACAACAGTTTATATCCCTTTTAATCAAGATGTGTTCCCTTTGCAAATAGCAGCTGTAGAGCTACTGACAGGAAAGGCATGGGCGTCTTACAAGTTGTTGGGAACACATAAGTATTAAATATCACAGATTGGGACTGCCACTTCCAAGAAGATGAAGTAGATGTAATTTTTCCTATTCATCCTACTGAGTACAACTAAAAATGCTGAACATTATATATAAAACAAACATAAGAAGGCTCTGAAAGGTGGAAAGAAGAGAGCAGGCCAGCAAGTGATCTTGGGGCCTAATAGTTATCTGGGTTTACATTTTGCTGCACATACTCCAGACTAGGAGCTTAAGTAGGCAGCAACCCAGAGAGATGGAAACAAACAAGCAAACAAACAAACAAAAAAAGTGCCCAGAAAAGTCTGCTCTCTTTAGTCAAAAGACCAGAAAAGGGGAAACCTAGCAAGATAGAAACTTTCAGATAAACATCACAGAAAAACTGATAGCCCTAACCCCACCTCTGCCAGCAGAGGCCAAGTGGAGAGCTCAGGGCTCCACCCTGGTCAGGCTTTAACAAGCCAACTCCCACGGCTCCCCCTACCCACTACCTGCTATCCTCTACCTCTGGAGTGGTGTCAGAGAGGGCCAAGAAGAGAGGCAGGACTTTCAGTCCCTCCAGGCAGAAAAAATGCTCCCCTCTCCCCAGATGAAAGTAGAGACCCATAGGGAACCTGGATTTCTACTTCAACCTGCAGGAACAAGACATCCCTCCCCCTCCCCAGTGGGGTAGTGTCAGAGTAGGCCTAGTGAAGAGTCACAACCCTCACCATTGCTTAGAGGTAAAAGGCTATCAACCCTTATTCGGGGTCAGTGGAGGTCATGTAGGGAATAGTAACAAGGCATTTCTACCCCTCTGAGTCAGAGAGGCATCACTGAAGGCCTAGTGGGGAACTGAAACTCCCACTCCCATCCAGTGGTAACCAGGAGTCTCACCCCTCCCCGCAAGTGTCAAGGCCAAGTGAAGAACCTGGACTTTTAAACTTGCAGTAATGAGGTGGTGTGCCCCTTTCCTCTGCCAGATAATATCACAGGAAGCCTGTTAAAACAGAAGATATAAATAGAATCCAGAGTCTCATAACATAATGCCCAATCCGTCTAGTTTCTAATAAAAGAAATCACTTGTCATACCATGGACAAGAAGATTTCAAACTGAATGAAAAAAGAAAATCAACAGATGGCAACTATGTGATTAAAGATATGTTAGAATTATTTGACAAAGATTTTAAAGCAGCCATCCAAAAAATGCTTTAATGATAAATTACAAACACACTTGAAACAAATGAAAAAAGTGAAAATCTGGGAAACGGATGTGGCTCAAAAGGTTCGGCGTCCGTCTACCATATGGAGAGACCGGGGTTCGATCCCCGGTACCTCCCGGTAAAAAAAAAAAAAAAAAAAAAGTGAAAATCTCAGCAAAAACATGGAAAGTCTCAGCAAAGAAACAGATGACATAAAGAAGAACCAAATGCAAATTTAACATCTGAAAAATGAAAAGAACTGAAATTAAAAACTTACTGGTTGGGCTCAACAGTGGAATGGAGAGAACAGGAAGAATCAGTACACCTGAATATAGAGAAATAGAAATTACATAATCTAATAAACAGAAAGAAAATAGACTGGGGAAAAAAAAAAAAAAAGGACAGTGCCTCAGGGACTCATGGGATTATAACAAAAGATCTAATATTCTTGTCATTGCAATCCCAGAAAGAGAGGAGGAAAAGAATGGGGCTAAAAAGTATTCAAAGGAATAATGGCTGAAAACCTTACAAATTTGGCACAAGATGGAAACTTACAGATTCAAGAAGCTAAGTGAAATCCAAACAGAATAAACCCAAAGAAATTCCCATGAAGATACATCATAGTCAAACTTCTGAAAACCAAAGACAAAGCAAAACTCTTGTTAGTAGCAAGAGAGCCTTGACATCTATTCTACAGGGAAAGAAAAACAATCCAAATGACAGCAGATTTCTCATCAGAAACCATGTAGGCCAGAAGGAAGTAGCATAACATTTTTTAAGTGATGAAAGTAAAGAACTGTCAACTCAGAATTCTCTACTCACTGAAAAAATCCTATGGGAATGAAGAGGTTATTAAGACATTCTCAGCAAAAGGAAAACTAAGGGAATTTATTTCCAGCAGACCTACTCCAAAAGAATGGCTGAAGGAAGTTTTCTAAACAGAAAGGAAATGATAAAATAAGGAACCTTGGAATATTAGGAAGGAAGGGAGAGAGGGAGGGAGGGAGGACACAGTAAGTAAAAATATGGGTAACTGCAATAGGTTTTCCTTCTCCTCTTGAGTTTTCTAAATTATGCTTGTACAGATCTATTTCTGGGTTCCCTGTACTGTTACATTAATCTATATGTCTATCCCTTAGTCAATACCACAGTCTCTAGATTACTACAGCTATATAGTAAGTCTTGATATTGTTTATGCTGATTCATCCCACTTTATTCTTCTTTTCAACTATATTTTTTCAAGTTTTTATTTTAATTCACATCTTTGACTAGCTTCTAGAACATATAAAGAACTCTCAAGACTCAACAACTATAAAAGTAAACAATTCAATTATTGTAGCAGATGTGGCTCCAGCCATTGAGCACCTGATTCCCACATGAGAGGTCCCAGGTTCAGTTCTTGGTGCCCCCTAAAAACAAACAAACAAAAAAAGGCGAACAACAAGCAAACAAACGAAAAAGCCAACTCAGAAGAGCCTATATGGCTTAGTGATTGAGCGCCGGCTTCCCACACACGAGGTCTCAGGTTCAATCCCCGGCCCCGGCACCACAAAAAAGAAATCAGGCAAAAGACATGACGTAACATTTTGCCAAAGATGATGTATGAATGGCAAACAAGAACATGAGAAGATGTCCAGCATTACTAGCCATTAGAAAAATGCAAATTAAGACTAAAATGAGCTATCATTACACATTTATAAAAACAGCTAAAATTTTTTTAAAGAATCCAAAAATGACATTAAGAAAACAATCTCATTTACAATGGAATCAAAAGAATAAAATACTTAGGAATAAATTTAACAAAAGAAATGCAAACGCTATATTCTGAAAACTATAAAACATTGTTGAAAGAAATTTAAAAAGATCTAAATAACTGATAAAACATCATGTTCATAGATCAGAAGTCCAACATCATTAAGATGGCAATACTCCCCAAAATGATCTACAGATTCAACATAAAGCCCTATCAGAATCTCAGCTGACTTCTTTGTAGAAATTAACAAGCTGATTCTAAAATTCATTTGGAATTGCAAGGGACCTTGAAGAGCCAAAACAATCTTGAAAAAGAACAAAGTAGGGTGATTCACACTTCCCAATTTCAAAACTTACTACAAAGTTTAGGTAAGACAATGTGGTACATGAGCAAAGATAGATCAATGGAATAGAATTGAGAGTCCAGAAGTATACCCAAACATCTATGATCAAATGATTTTCAACAATATCATTCAATGGGGAAAGAATAGTCTTTCAAACAAATAGTGCTGGATAGCCACATGTACAAGAATGAAGTTGGACTCTTACCTCACAGAATATACAAAAATGAACTCAAAATGGGTCAAATATCTAAATGTAAGAACCAAAATTATAAAACTCTTAGAAGAAAACATAGGCAAGTTTTATCAGAACATTCTGTTACACAATGGATTCTTAAGACTTTATATCATAAGCATGAGCAACAAAAGAAAAAATAGATAATTGGACTTTACCAAAATATAAAACTTTTGTGCTTCAACAGATATTATCAAGAAAGTAAAAAGACAACCAACAGAATGGGAGAAAATATTAGGAAGATATCTATCTGATAAGGGTTTAATATCTAGAATAAATTAAGCACTCCTACAATTTGACAAAAAGACAAACAACCCAATTAAAAAATGGGCAAAGAGGGGAGCAGATGTGGCTCAAGCAGTTGAGTGCCTGCTTCCCACATAAGAGGTCCCAGGTTCAGTTCCCAGTGCATCCTAAAACAAAAAAACAAAAACAAAAACAACAAGCAAACAAATGAAAAAACCAACTTAGGAGAGCCGATGTGGCTCAGTGGTTGAGCACTGGCTTCCACATATGAGGCCCCAGGTTCAATCTACAGCCCGATACCTAAAAAAAAAAAAAAAAAAGGGCAAAGGACTTGAATAGACTTTCTCCAAAGAAGATATACATATGGCCAATAAGCACAGGAAAATATGCTTAATATTATTAGCCATTAGGGAAATGCAAATCAAAACCACAATGAGATAACACCTCACATCCACTAGAATGGCTACTATTTTTAAAAAACAACAGAAAATAACAAGTATTGGTGAGGATACAGAGAAACAGGAACCTCAGCATATTGTTTGTGGAAATGTAAAATGGTACAACTGCTGTGGAAAATAGTTTGTCAGTTTCTCATTAACCTAAATATATAACTGCCATATGACCTGGCAATCCCACTTCTAGGTATATATCCCAAAGAATAGAAAACAGATATTCGGACAAATATTTGTACATCAATGTTCATAGCAGCATTATTCACAATAGCCAAAAAATGGACGGAAACCAAGTGCCCATCAACTGATGAATGGATAAATGAAACTTGGTATATATATACACACAATAGAATATTCTTCAGCCTCAAAAAGGAATGAAATTCTGATACATGATATTACATGAATGAACATTGAAAACCTCATGTTAAGTGAAATAAGCTAGACACAGAGGGACAGATACTGTATGATTCCTCTTGTATGAAATAGCTAGAATATGTAAATACATAGAGATAGAAAGTAAAGTACAAGTTACCAGGGGCAGGGGTGAAGGGAATGGGGGGAGTTAATCCATAATGGGTACAGAGTTTCTCTTTGGAGTGTTAGAAAAATTCTGGTAATGGATGCTGGTGAGGGTAGCACAACACTGTGGAAGTGATTAATCCCACGAGTTATATGCTTGGGAGTGGATGAAATGGGAAAGTTATGGTGTAAAAATGTTTCCACAATTTTAAAAAAGAGAGACTAATGAGACGATGACAATTAAATGTAATATATGATCCGGGAGTGGATCAAATAACGGAGGAGAAAATACCCAAAAGGATATCATTGGGACATATTTTAAAAATTGGGATATAGACTGTAAGCTTTATATCAATGTTAAATTTCTTGAACTTGATAACTGTATTTAAGATGGTTACATAAGTGAATATCCTTGTTCTTAGGAAAACGTACATGGAAGAACTAAGTGATCAAGGAGCATTATGTATATACTTACTGTTAAATGTTTATAGAACAGGTATCTAGATAGGTGGATGGGATAGAGGGCTGGATACATAGAAAAATAAGCAAATGTGGCAAAATGAGCATCTGGGTGCAGGTATATGTTGGAGTACTTTGTATGGCTTTTGTATTATTTTTGCAACTGTCCTGTAAGTTTGAAGTTATTTCAAAATACAAATTAAAAAAAAAAAACAGAAATGATAGAAATGAGCTCTCAAGTCACAAAAAGACATGAAGGAACCTTAAATGGATATTGCTAAGTCAAAGAGCCCAGTCTGAAAGGCTACATACTATAGGATTCTAGCTATAAGACAGTCTGAAAAGGCAAAACTATAGATAGTAAAAAGATCAGCAGTTGCGTGGGATTTGGGAAGAAGGATGATTAGGTGAAGTACGGGGATTTGGGGAACCCATAGAACTGTATAACACAGTGAATCCCTGAATGCATATTATGGATTTAGTTAATAATAAAGTATTAATATTGGTTCATTAATGTGTGTGGGGGGGTATGGGAAACTGAATTATTTACTCAATTTTTCTGAAAATCTAAAAGTGTTCTAAAAATTAAAGTCTATTAATTAAAAAGATAAAAATAAAATAAAATTTAAAATAGTGGCAATATTAAATGCTGGCAAGGATGTGGAAACACTGGATCCCTTGCACACTGCTACACAGATTAAAATGGTATGGCCACTCTGAAAAATTGTTTGGCAGCTTCCTGAAAAAACAAAAAAAAACAAAAAAACAAAAAACAAAAAACTAGGCAGCTAATGTACCACCCACAATTGTACCCCTGGGCATTTATCCAAGAGAAATGAAAACTTATGTTCACACAAAATAACCCTTTTATTTGTAATAGCCCTGGACTAGAAACTACCCAGATTTCTTTCAAAGGGTGAATGGTTAAATGGTAGTAATTCATACCATGAAATACTATTCAACAACGAAAAAAAAAAAAAAAAAAGAACTACTGATACATGTAGCAACCTGGATGAATTTCAAGAGAACTATGCTGACTGAAAAAAGCCAATTCCAAAAGGTTACATACTGTATGATTCCATTTTTATAACATCCTTGAAATGTTAAAATTATAGAAATGGAGAACAGATTAGTGTTTGCCAGGTGTGAAAGGCAGGGTAGGGGTGGGAGGATGTGGCTAGAAAAGGACAACCTGGAGGATCTTTGTGGTGATGCAAATGTTCTGTATCTTGACTATAGCAATGTCAATATCCTGGCTGTGATAGGAACTACAGTTTTGCAAGACGTTATCATTGCGGCAAACTGGGTAAATGATACAGGAATCTCTCTGTATTAATTCTGACAACTGCGTGTGAATCTATAATTATCTCAAAATAAAAAGTTTAATACAACATAAAGCAAAACAATTTTTAAAAAATCACAAATCATGAATCCAAGAAGCCAGAGCATTTCTGTATTGAATTTTCATATAACTATATTATTTTCAGCTAGGCATTAGAGTACCCTTACATGAGAAAAAACTTTAGAATCATTCCCAAGGCTTAGTGTTTTTTTAACTAGGTTGTACTCCTCAGTCACTGAAGTCCTTGGAAATAGCATCTTAGGTGGATATAATTTTTACAGCCAAAAGGCAACCCACGGGGAGCTGAGGTGGCTCAAGTGATTGAGCACCTCTCTCCCACATGGGAGGTCCCAGGTTCAATTCCCGGGGCCTCCTAAAGAGAAGACGAGCAGACACAGAGAGCAGACAGCGAGCATAAAACAATGGGGGGGGGGGATAAATAAAAATAAATCAAAAGGCACCCCACAGATCACATGATCCACTGTGTTACAGAATGCAAGTAAAAAACAGTCTGTTCATTTTATAGGACTTCTCTTTAATAGAGGTCCAAAATAGGGCTAAGTAAGGCATGGTGGTCCTTACTTAACTCTTCTCAGTTTTGACATGATGGGATAATTAAGCACAAGCTGCCTAGGCAAAAACACAATGATTTTACACAAAAGTGAGGAAAAGATGGATTATACTCAAAGGGAAGAAGTACGGCTAAGGAAAACATAGTAGTAGTCTGCCCTCAGAAGCCACCTAGTCTTGCTGCACTCCAGAAAGTGTTGCCATCCAAGGGAGAACGCATGTGCTCCCCAATGCTCAGAGGGTTACAGAAGAATTTAGTACTGAACAAAATGCACAGGTACAGAAGGGACATTGGCATAGAGTATGTTGCCAACTGTCAAGAAGGAAAAGAGTATGTTCTAATACAAAAAGGGGAGGGGTGGCAAAGTTTGATGAGAAATTGCCCAGGTGCTAACCTTTTCCAGCATAAAGGTTTAAATCAAGATCAAGTTATGATGGCAAGCCCAAAGCGTGAAAAACTATGCCCACAGGTTCACATCAACTGCTTTCAGAAAAATTCTTAAGCACCATTAGTGCTACCTATATATACTCTACAATTTGTAATTCATAAACACTGTAAATTAAAGAAATACAAATTACAATGTTCCCCTTCATAGCTACCAATAAAAACAAAATATTCTAGCCCAAATTGGATTGAGGTGTATAGGAAAAGCCTTTAAACCAAAGAAAGGGCAGAAAGGTAAATGCTGGTGAACACAATGAGATTTTTATTGCCTTCTTTTATATAGTTTAACAAATCTTACCTCCCCACAGTGTTTTTTGGCCAGCTCTTCTAGGCGCGATTTTAACAAATTAACACTTTCATTTGATAGACCTTTGGCATTCTTTAACTCTATTTCAGGGACTCTGGAAAAGAAAGGGCAAAAAGGGAGTCACTCCAGAAAGTACAGCATATTCACATAAACACTTGCTAGGTTCCAAACAGTCCTGGGCATTTCATATGGGCCTCATATGTGAACCCCTCTATGCCACCAGCAACACTTCCCTTAATCTCAAAAGGATTTCAACTATATCCCAGCAACTCCAGTTGACACAGTGCTTGGTGTGGGGTCATTGGCACCCTGTGTGGAGGAAGTGTGCTGGTCAAAAGCTTCAGTCTGGGCTGTCCAGGTAGATAATCGGACCTTACTAGATCTAGACTTTGGTATCTCCCAACTTCTCTTTCACTGATTTCAGCTTTATAATCTGACTAAAAGTTCTCATGTTCCTGACATCAATTATTATTTACTATCTGTGGTTTGCCCTAGACCCCCACCTTTGTGTTTCTTCTTCTTTAAAAAAAAGAGCGTTCCAGCTCTGTATACCCCACTCTGTGGTAATTCTTGATGCTGGCTTCCAACATGCTTTTGGCTCTGACAGCTCACCGGCAAGATCCAAATGTCTGCACTTGCTGGTGTGCTCCAGCATAAAGCAGAAGAACCAGGTAAGATGGTACCATAGTGATCCACCTAGGATTCCCACAACCTGCAAGTCACTCTTCTATGATTGGAAACAAGGTGGAAATGCTCACTCACCCATGTATAGATCTAGTCACACAGACTCTGCAAACTCTGTCTATTCCAGGTTTACCTAATTCATGTTCCTCTTTATCCCTAAAGAACTTCTCTAAGAGTCAACATTTTCCATTAAAGGAAAGCTCAGGTTATTTATTTATTTATTTATTTTGGTGGTACTGGGGATTGAACCCAGGACCTCGTCACAGGAAGCAGGCGCTCAACTCACTCCCCAATGAGAATTGGGGTTTTTTTTTTTTGTTTGTTTTGTTTTTCATGAGGTACCAGGGATCAAATCCAGGACCTTGTACATGGGAAGTAGGTACTCAACCACTTGAGCTACATCTGCTCCCTCAGGTTACTTTCTACTCCAAACCAATAACAACTCACTGACATTAAATAGACTTCATTTAATTTTACAGTAAGTGTAGATGAGTCAACACTTCCTACCAAGTATTCCTGAGTAATTCACAGTACTTTAAGTTAGCAAAGCCATTCACCTACTTTATGCATTCTCCCAATACTTCAGTGTGATAGATTACTGTAATCATCTACTTGGATAGATAGAAATCTGAGAGAAAGTAGCTTACATAAGAAAACAATAATAGAAATACCATACAGTCCTGAGTCCTCATATGGCCCATCTAACACAGGACTATTTGCAGAAAAAGAAAGTTTTCCTATACAATATGATTTGAAAAGGATTAGGAATGTTTCTCCAAGTCAAGTCTTCCATAATTATTTTTAAAAAATTAAACAAACATTATATAGCAATATTAACAGAATGGTGAAAATCTCATATATAATACTAATTAATGAAACTTTTTTCCTAATATTCCAGTGTTCTCTTCAAGCCCTTGCCACATTATTCATAATTTTATATAGTTGATATTACAATTTTTATTTTCTAATTTTTATTAAGTATTTCCATGTTGTTCTTAAGAATCATTCCATAGTATTTTTGCTAAGTGGACATATCAAGATTTACCTGAATAATTTTATAGTGCAGTGGTTCTCAACCAGGGATGATTTTGTCCCTTAAGAGACATCTGGCAATGTCTGGAGACATTTTTGGTTGTCACAAGTTGGTGAGGGTGCTCCTGGCATTTAGTGGGTAGAGGCCAGGGATACTGTTAAACATCCTACAAGGCACAGGACAAGTCCCCAAACAAAGAATTTTCTAGCCTAACATGTCAATAGAGACAAAGGTTGAGAAACCCTGTTCTAGTGTCTGACATTAGACTGCTTCCAATTTTTTACTTTCATAAGAATGTTACTATGAACATTTTAGCACTTATATATCAAATATTTTCTTCATTTTGATTTTTCTAGGAGGATAAACAATTTGAGTTCTTGAGGCACTGTCTTATTTTTCCTTCATAAATGTATTTAGCCTTAAATTCATTAACTAACTTTTACATACCTAATATATATACCCTAGGTACAGCGTTGGGGGCAATAGAGGGTTACTGCCTTCAAAGGAGCGCAGCCTTGACCTAGCAGTATTTTCATACCCTCTACCACCTCTTAGGAGAACAAAATCCCATATATTTACCATCCACTGGGTTAGGCCATGTTCCCTTGTATTTGTCACTTTCCCACTCAAAAATCACTGAGACCCTGTAAAATAAGTTCAAACCACATAACATCATCCAGGCCAATCTGCCTTTTCACCTGGAATGTCTAGGGAGAGATTATATGGAATATACATGACACTTAAAATAAAAAAGAACACGTGAGTCCTGAGAGCTAGTGCTTTTGTTCTAACCAGTGATTCTCAACCAGAGCTGCACCACCTCCAGAGGGAATCTGGAAATACGTGTGGTTTTTGTGGCTGTCTCAGTTGAATGGAGAACACTACTGGCATTAGGGGGGAGGGATTAGGGAAGCTAAACATGCTGCAGCGTGTGGGACAGCCCTGCACAAGGAAGCATAGCCAGTAGTGCCCCACTGAGAAGCACTGAGCTCTGAACACTCCTTTACTCTAGAAGTAAAGGTCCTATTAGGCAAAGAAAGCTACTCTGAATTCTAATGGCAATCAAACTTTAAAACTAGGTACACAACTGCTTTAATAGTCACCATGCCTTCATCCTTTTCTTCTAGAATTTCCCTCTTCTATTTTATGAAGAATTAGACAAACAAAAGTGAACACATCAGAGAAAGCAATTAGTCATTGTACAAATAACATTATCTGTAGTACTATTCTACAAATGACTTAAAGTAAGATAGACTGTTTGACAATTTCTATTGTTGATACAGTTTTGATGAAACAAGGGGCAGGAAATAAAACTTTAAATGGAATGGGGAAAAGAAAGAAAAAAATACCATTAATTTCAACCCATTTCTGAGCTGTCAAAACAGAAAACTGAAATCACATCAAAGCCTTTTGCAATCTACAATGTACAATTCATAAATGTACTCACACATCTGGATAGGTGGGTGGGCATTTAACCCTCAAATCCACTTTCACATATACTTCTTCTCCAGCCAGGCCCTGAGGGTACAGAACTAAATTGATTTCAGGGGGCTTTTTAACCTAAAAGAGAAAAAGAAAATAACTTTTTTTTCACTAGATAGCCAATTAATTAAGATTAGGATAATAATCATCTTAGCTCAAAAGTTCTATTTTTTAAAATATTATATATAATTATATTCTATATAGGTGTTTGGCCATATTTTCTTAAAGCATGACTTAAAAACAAAACCTATGCCAGAGAGAATGCGTTTTTCTTGTCAAATTGTCTAAGAAGTGAACCAAAATGTTCTGCTTAGCTTCCAGTGAGTGCTGAGCATGTGCCGGGTGCTATCCTAGATGCTGCGGGTATGGGGGTAAATCAAGGCAGACATGGTCTCAACCAGCTGATACAAACTCAGAAGACAAGTACATAATTTGAAATAGTGATGACTGGTGTAAAGAAAAAATAAAGTAGGGTAATGGGATAGTGGCAAGGGACAAGATATTTTAGAAGGCAAACCAGGGAAGCCCTCTCTGAGGAGGGAATATTTTAATTGAAACCTGAATATTTAGACTGTAACAAATGAAAACTCTTGACATGGAAAAATTTCATAACTCTTGTACAACTGTATATGCTTTCAGTAAACTGCTTTTTATCAAATAACAAATACTCTATTGTCTTTTAATTTATTTACATGCACTTTTTTCCAAAAAGGATTTGAGGCAGTTTATACGATATATACAAAATGAAAACTTGGGAAGCCAGATTAGTCAGGGTTCTCTAGGGAAACAGAATCAACAGGAGATATCTGTAAATAGTATGAGATTTTATAAAATTCTCTCACGTGACCGTGGGGAGGCACAAATCCAGATTCCAAGGGCAGGTTGCAAACCAGGGGCTCCAAAGAAAGTCTGATTAAGGTCCTTTATGAGTTCCTGGGAGATGATGTTGTCCAAAGACAAGCTGGGAAATTCTCTCTGAATGCTGAAATCACTTCCCCTTTTAAGGCATTCAACTGATTGAATAAAATGTCACTCATTACTGACGGCAATCTCCCTGGTTGATCATAGATGTAATCAGCCATCTACGCAGTAAACTCACTGATGACTAAAGTCCATAAATGTCCTTGTATTACAATTAGCCCAGTGGTTGCTTGACCAAACAACTGGGCACCATTACCTGGCTGAGTTGACATATTAGCCTAACCATCACGGTCCACTCCTTGTCAACTTGGCAATCATACATATTACCTTAAACCATACTTAGTCTCTAATAAAAACAATAACAGATATTTATATATATATTTCCGCCTAAGAAATATTCAACTGTTCTGTGTACAACCAGAAATGCATTAATTCCCTATAGAATAGGGTGCAAGTCCTTGGGTAATATTCATTCTTAAACTTGACACCCTTAAATAGTATGACATGAAACTAATACAACTTGTCATATAAGAGAAAGGGTTAGGGAAGAAAACAAAGATATTCCTTTTATGTACATATACAACCATACTGATAACAAAACAAGGAAGAAAGATTCAAGACTATTACAGTTCTCATTTCTGAAATTGGCCATGTGGCCGAAGTTCATATTTATTACTACCTTCTTTCACTACCCATTCCATGTTCCCATTACCCTCAGCAAGCACCTCAGCTGGCCATGCTTGCCTGGTGGGGTGACCCAAACTTTCATTCCTGAAGATTTTGGGCCATTGTTGATCCTACTTGGATTGGGTTGTTTCAATTTTCCATTGACTTTAATCACTGGGCATGGTAGTACTAAGAGATGCCCTAGAGGATCTCTTGTATTCCAGACAAACTCTTCTTTACCCCATTATGTAGCTGCAGTCCTATTTCCCCTTGATAGTCAGGATCAATCACCCCAGTCAGTATAGTAATTACCTTCTTTGCCTGTTTATTCAGAGGTAAGAGGAGCCTAAAGTGGCCAGGTAGCAGTCTTAACTTTCAGTTCAATGGAATAATTGTGTTTAGCAGCACTCCTCCTTTTGGAACTAAGACCTGTAGACCAGCAGAGCTTAAGGTTGCAGGGACAGGAAGCAAAAATTTTCCTAGTGGATCAACAGGGGTCATAGTGAGTGCTGACACCCCCATTTTCACCCCTTGATTCCCGGACCATGAATCCTGGCTATGGAACAAAGAGCACCATAGAGTGCACACTGATTTAGAGCATACACAGCCTCCTGGAGAACATTGCCCCAGCCCTGTAAGGTATTGACATCTAGTTGATGCCGTAATTGAGTCTTCAAAAAACCATTCCACTGTTCTATCACTCCAGCTGCTTCAGGACGATGGGGAACATGGTAAGACCAGTGAATTCCATGAGTATGTGCCCATTCCCACACAACATTTGCTGTGAAATGGGTTCCTTGATCAAAAGCAATGCTGTGTAGAATGCCATGGCGGTGGATAAGACATTCGGTAAGTCCACAGATGGTAGTTTGGGAAGAAGCTTTGCGTGCAGGGGACGCAAACCCATATCCGGAGTATGTTTCTATTCCAGTTAAAACAAATCGCTGCCCCTTCCGCGATGGAAGTGGTCCAATATAATCAACCTGCCACCAGGTGGTAGGCTGAGTGTGAGTCTCTGCTACTGGCAGATTGGGCATTCAGCAGTAGCTGTAGCCAAGTCATTCTTGGTGAGAAGTCCATGTTGCTGAGCCCATGCATAACCTCCATCCCTACCTCCATGGCTGTTTTTTTTCATGAGCCCATTGGGCATTGACAGGAGTGGTTGGGGAAAGAGGCTAAGCATTAGCCACAGAGCAGGTCATCTTATCCACTTGATTATTAAAATCTTCCTCTGCTAAAGTCACCCTCTGGTGAGCATTCATGTGGGACACAAATATTTTCAAGTTTTTTGCTCATTCAGAAAGGTCTATCCACATAGCTGTTGCCCAGATCTCTTTGTCACCAATTTTCCAATCATGTTCCTTCCAAGTCCCTGACCATCCAGCCAAACTATTGGCAACAGCCCATGAATCAGTGTACAAATGCACCTCTGGCCATTTCTTCTTCCAAGCAAAATGAACAACCAGATGCACTCCTCGAAGTTCTGCCCTCACTGGGAGGATGTGCCCTCACCACTGTCCTTCAGGGATGTCCCATAAAGGGGCTGCAGTGCTGCAGCTGTCCACTTTCGGGTGGTACCTGAATATCGTGCAGAATCATCTGTAAACTAGGCCTGAGTTTTCCTTTCCTCAGTCAACTGATTGTAAGGGACACCCCAAGAGGCCAAAACTGTGAGCTGGGAAAGAGAAGGTAACATGGCAGGGGTTGGAAGGCAGATTACTCAGGGCAGGGAAGAGGTTGGGCAGTGTATGCTGGAGTTTGGCTGGTACCTGCCTCAGGGCTGGGAGGAGGTCCACACTCCCTGGGGCAGGCCAGAGGCTGGGCAGTCCAGGCTTTAGTTTGGCTAGTACCCACCTCAGGGCTGGAAGGAGGTCCGGAATCCCTGGGGCAGTCTAGAGGCTGGGTGATAGAAGGTTGACAAAGTGTTGTCTCCACAGGGCAGGCCACCACTAGTTTATGTGGCAAAGTCTCAGCAGAATTTAGGGTTCCTATGTTCTCACCAATATTATCATCATCATCCCATATGTCTCCATCCCAATCCTCAGGGTTCCAATCAATGCCTTCACTATAAAAGCAGACACCTGGCAAGGTTGAGATTTTAGTTTCCTTTGTGACTCTACTACTTATACAATGAGAGTCTGAGTCTGGTTTTCAGAGATCTCAAGTCTGTGGCTGCAGGAAACAAGATTTTGTTTCAGAGCACACATAGAAGCTTTCATATCATTCATGCATCTTTAAGTTGCAAATTTGAAGCCTTTAGCTCATCTCTTTCTTTAGTAACTGTATCCAGAGTAACTAGGAGAATCCAGCCAACATCATTGTAACTTTTGACTCCACAGAACTCTTAAGGTGTTGAAGGCACTCTCACCCAGGTTCTTACCTCTTATAAGGGTGGAAGTAGAGGAATCCATGACGATATTTTGTGTATCTCCATTGCCAACTTACACCATGGACTGTTAGGGGCCTCTTCATTGTTGAAAGGGAGTCATTAGTTCCCTTGAGTCCAATTAGAGTAGAGAGCCAATTGCAAAACTCCTAGAACCACTTCAGAAATTCCATGTTTAAGATTCTGTTCTTCAAGAACCACTTCTGGTATCAAGCTGTATTAGTTAGGGTTCTCTAGGGAAAAAGAATCAAAAGGAGATATCTGGAAATAGTGTGAGAATTTATAAAATTCTCTCATGTGACCGTGGGGAGGCACAAGTCCAGATTCCACGGGTAGGTTGCAAGCCAGGGACTCCAATGAAAGTCTAATGGAGGTCCTTTATGAGTTCCTGGGAGACAATGGCTGTCTAAAGACAAGCTGGGAAATTTTCTCTGAATGCTGAAATCACTTCCCCTTTTAAGGCATTCAACTGATTGAATAAAATGTCACTCATTGCTGACAGCAATCTTCCTGGTTGATCATAGATATAATCAGCCATCAATGCAGTAAACTCACTGATGACTAAAGTCCATAAATGCCCTTGTATTACAATTAACCCAGTACTTCCTTGACCAAACAACTGGGCACAATTACCTGGCCGAGTTGACACATTAGCTTAACCATTCCAGAAGCTGAGGGAAGAAACATTTACTGAACACTTATATGGCCCAAGCAATTTGCCAACTTGGCAAGGTGGTTGTCATCCAGTTTACAGATAAAGCAGCTCAGGTTCAGAGTGTTTAAGCTTTCACCCTTGGACATCTAGTAGACAAAGCTGAAATTCAAATCCATTTTTTTCTTCGAAACCTGTGTCTTTTTCATGTCACTCTGCCTTGTTAATAAAATGCCTATACTGAGAGTTAGCACAGCTGTTCTTATTGAGCTTTGTTTTTTTTAAAGATTTATTTATTTATTTTACTTTTATCCATTTTTAACACCCCCACCCCCCGTTTTTTTTTGCTGTTTTTGTGTCCATTCGCTGGGCAATTCTCTGTGTCTGTTTCCTGCCCTCTCTTCTCATCCTTCTCCTCCTGTCTTCACCAGGATTCAATCTCGGGAACCTCCGATGTGGGAGAGAGGTGTTCTGCCACCTGCGCCACCTTAGTTCCTGGTTTTTCGGTGCATCTCTTCTTAGCTCTCCCTTTGTGTCACTCTCCTGTTTTGCCATCATCTTGCTCTGTGGCTTGGTGGGGCCTGGCATGCCCACCTGCGGGGCCTGGCGGCCTCCACGCCTTCTATATTTTTCTTTATTTTACTGGGAGGTCCCAGGGATCAAACCCAGGTCCCTCCATACGGGAGATGGACGTCCAACCATTTGAGCCACATCCGCCCGCCTGACTGAGCTTTGACTTTGTCTCTGAATGTCCTGGTAGCCAGGGCAAAAAGAGAAACATGATATTATCAGAAAGGAGAAAACATAAAATATCCTTTAGGGGCAACAATGCACTTACCAACACTAAATTCTAACAGAACATTATAACATGGAACCTTCCATATGGTACCCTGACTTTCATAATTAACAATGTTCTCATTAACTAAGTAAGTATATAAAATATGTAAAAAGCAGTTTTTTTATAGGCCTGTTTGATACAAGCTGTGGGTACTTCAGTAAAGCATAATTCTGTGAACATGGTTCTGGGGAGGTTTAAAAACTCCATAGCCCAAGAGGCCTTCATCCACTCATTCATCCATCATGTATCATTCACTCATACTTATTGAGTGCTGACTCTATGTCAGAAGCTGTACTTGGCACAGCAGGGGTGAGAAAAACAGATGTGTGGTTCCAGCTGTCACACAACTTCCAGTCTGGTAGGGAGAAACACATAATAAATACGTAATTACAAGTTTAGAAAGTGCTGTTGGAGAAACAGTACCCTACTTGGAGAAGCATCCAGATGGCTGATGACTTAGTTATGGTCATCCAGGAAGATCTATCCGAGGATGTGACATTTAAACTGAGTCAAGCCAGAGACAGAGGATCCCAGACAAGGGAAAGAGGCTCAAAAGTGAGTAGGAGATTGGTGTGTTCCAAACCAAAGGAGGACAGTGTGTCTGGAACATAGAGGGGTAAGGCAGAGAGCAGGTGAAGAAGGCATGATAGGAAGCTGCTGGATTACAGGACCTTGACCAGGTAAGATATGTGGATTTTATACTAATTGGGATGTTGTGGCAGGATTTTAAGATGGGAATGACATGATCTAATATATATTTTAAAAGGTCATTTTTGGCTGTTGAGTAAAGAATGAATGGAGCAGAGCAAGGGCAGAAGTCAAAAGCTATTATAAAGTGCAGCAAGTATAGCTCAGTGGTTGAGCACATGCTTCACATGTACAAGGTCCCAGGTTCAATCCCTGGTACCTAATTGTAGCAGTTTGGTATTATTTATGAATTCCAAAAATAGATATTGGATTATGCTTGTAAATTGGTCTGTTCCTCTGGGCATATTATATTGTATTGGATTCAGAGGTTTCACTTTTACTTGGTTAAATAATGATTAAGGCTTTGATTGGGCCACGTCAGTAGGACATTGAGTCCCCACCCATGAAGGGGTGGGAACTTACAGAGAAAACGACATGGCAGAGGAGAAAGTTGGAGTTTTGATTCTGGAGTCCCGGAAAGTAAGCACACAGAGAAGCAGATACATGAGGAAAGAGAGAAGGCTCCTTTAGACACAGCAGAGGCCCCAGGAAGAGATGAGCTTGTTTGCCTGACAGTTTGCAGCTGGCCTTGTGGAGAGAGCAGAGCAGCTGATCCCGGAGAGAAATGAGCCCTGGGAGAGAGACAAGACTTGTCCCAGGCCTGCACCTGAGATTGGAAGAAGCTGGGACCACAGAGCCTTGGGAGGAGGAGGAAGCCTGAACCCTTGCAGATGTCGGCAGACATCTTGCTCCAACACATGGCAACAGACTTCGGTGAGGGAAGTAACTTATGCTTTATGGTCTGGTAACTATAAGCTTCTACCCCAAATAAATACCCTTTTATGAAAACCAACAAATTTCTGGTATTTTGCATCAGCACCCCTTTGGTTGACTAATACATGCCTTAAAAAAAAAAACTATTATAAAAATTTAGCCTGTGTTGATGGCAATGGAGAGAGAGAAGAAGGTGGAAAGTGGGGAGAGAGAAGAAGGTGGAAAGTGGGCTTGGGGTATATTTTGAAGATAGAACTGGGAGGATTTGCCAATGGATTAGGTATAGGCAATGAAAAAGAGAAGAATCAAGAATGACTTAGCTTTCTGGCTTGAATATTTGGTACAAACTGATGACAATTACCAAGATGGGGGAAGGCTAGGAGGGGAGAATTTTTAAGGAAAAAATCAAAAGTTCAGCTTTTGTCACACTGTGTTTGCAATACCTGAGTGTCATCCAAGTGGAAATATCAAGTAGGCAGTTGGATGTGTGTATCTGAGAAGCTTCAGATGAAGACAAAAAGTTGAGAGTTGCTGGCATAGGAATTATATTTAAGCTAAGGAATCAGATAATAAGCAGAGAAGAGGCCAGGACTGAACCCCAGGATGCTCCAACATTTAGAGGTTGGGTAGAGGAGGAAAAGCTGCAAAGAAAGCTGGCAATGAAGGAGGAGAACACAAGGAAAGTGCCTTGTCACAGATGCTCCCTGGGGTTGAGTAGGACAAGGACAGAATGCATCCACTGGCCGGGGTAAGGAGGACAATGAATTCAGTGGCACTGAATGCAGACCCTATTTTATTGAGGAATGAACATCAGATGAGGAAAGAGAGATAGCAAGTCTAGACAATCCCTTCTAGAAAGTTTGGGTTTGAGTATTCAGAGGGTCAGAGAATAGGACAAAATGGAGGGGTGTGTGAAACCAAGGGAGGAATGTGTTTTGTAATGTTGAATTTTTGTTCTTTAAGTAGGTACCAGGGACTGAACCTGAGACCTCACTCTTAGGAAGCAGGCACTCAACTACTGAGCTACACCTGCTCCCCTGTTCTGTTTTTAAAGGTGGGGGATGTTAGGGCATGTGAGGATGTTGATGGGAATGTTAGGGAAGAGTAGGAAAGATACGAAATTAGGCTCTGATGCAACAAAACCATTCAGAGATGGACTGGACTTTGAGGACTCTAATGGACCTTCTTCAAGAGTAATAGGAGGTGGATTTCCTTGGGGAGGGTGAGACTAAACTAACAGGACTCCAGGCCTCTCACCTCTTCCACCAGGGCAGTGCAGCATTTATCTGCTTTATATATCAGACAGAATTTAGCATAAAAGCATTTAGCAGCTAAGGGTCGTTAAAATATTTAGTTTCCAAGAAAAAGATGAAAAACTACTGCTTTGACAGATTTCCTTAAATATTTTCTTGGCCTTTTAAAAAATTTTAACTTTTCATTGTGGAAATTTTCAAAAAAAAGCAGAGATGACAGCATAATGAACTCCAGGCATTCATCACTCAGTTTTCACAAATATAAATTTATGGCCAACCTTGTTTATCTATATGCTGCCCCTCCTTCCAACCAACATCTCAGGGTATTCTGAAGTAAATCTCATCAGTCAGTCTTTGCCTATATATTGATATTCATTTCCTGACAACAATCCAGTCCAGAGGTTATATATCTCCATTTTAATGATGTTAAAACAGAGAAAGACTAATCAGACTCAAGACAATATTCTACCAGTGCTTTCTCCATCAGATCAAACCTTCGTGGGTTTTCTCATTTCACAGGTCACAAAAATTAGAGAGACTTACAATCACCAACTAATAATTCTGCCAAGAAAATGCTTTTTTGCCCCACCCCTTTACTATAGTTATCACTTGAGAAAATATAGGATATTTTAATAATAAAGCAGAAGGAAGGATATACTCTCAGAATAAAGAACAGTCTTATCTTAAGAAGGGTCATTTATCTTATACGGATGTATCATCACACACATTATTTTGCCTTTAATTTTCTCTTTTTGCTGTTGGCCAGTGAAAACTTTATTTCAGAACAGCAAATGGGAATAGTACTCTAAATTCATACTGACATAGGTCAAAAGATGCAAAAAAGAAAAAAGGAAGACAATAAGGGGAGAATTTCAAGGGACCCAAATGATCTAAACAATCTTGAAAAAGAATAGAGTTGGAGGACTCACACTTTCCAATTTCAAAACTTACTATAAAGTGACAGTAATCAAAACAGTGTGGTATTAACATAAGGAGAGACATACCGATCAATGGAATAGAACAGAGAGTCTAGAAACAAACCCTTACATACATGGTCAATTGATTTTTTTAATTTTTATTTATTTTTTTGGTACCAGGACCCGAGATTGAACCCAGGACCTCACATGTGGGAAGTCGGTGCTCAACTCAACCACTAAGACATATCAGCTCTTCTGAGTTTTTTTTTTTTTTGTCTGTTTGCTTGTTGTTTGCCTTTTTATTTTTAGGAGGCACCCAGAAGCAATCTTGGGACCTCCCATGTGGGAAGCAAACACTCAATGGCTTGAGCCACATCCATTCCCTCAATTGATTTTTTTTTTTTTTTTTAAAGATTTTATTTATTTATTCATTTATCCCCCCCTTGCTGCCCGTGCTTGCCAGGTCAGCTAACCACGCCGTGCGGGCGGGCCGGCCCCCACCAGGAGGCCCCAGGAACCGAACCCGGGGCCTCCCATATGGCAAACGGGAGCCCCACTGATTGAGCCACAGCCGCTTCCCTCAATTGATTTTTGACAAGGGTGCCAAGGCCATTCAATGGGGAAACGGCAGTCTTTTCAACAAATAGTGCTAGGAAAACTGGGTATCCACATGCAAATGAATGAAGTTGGACCATTTCCTTATACCACATACACAAATTAACTCAAAACAGATCAAAGGCCTAAATATAAGACCTAAAACTATAAAACTCTTAGAAGAAAACATACAGGAAAAACTTCATGGTTTTAGATTTGTTAGTCGTTCCTTAAGTGTGACTAAAAGCACAGGCAACAAAAGAAAAAATAGATAAACTGAACTTTATCACAATTAAAAACTTTTGGGTTTCCGTAGTGTAGTGGTTATCACGTTCTTCGCCTCACAATTAAAAACTTTTGTGCATAAAAGGACTCGTTTGGGGGCATGAAAAAAAAAAAGCCACAGAATAGGAGAAAATAATTGCAAATCATATATCTGATAAGGGATTAATATCCAGAATAATAAAGAACTCTTACAACTCAGCAACAACAAAAAACCAAAACAACCCAATTTAAAAAAGAGTAAAGGGCTTGAACAGACATTTATTCCATTTCTCTAGAAAAGATATACAAATGGGTAATAAGCACATGAAAAGATGCTTATCATCAAACATTTGAAATGCAAATCAAAACCAGGCCATATCACTTCACACCCACAAGGATGACTATTATTTAATAATAATAATACTTAAAAAAACAAAACTAACAAGACTCGATGAGGATGTGGAGAAATTAGAACCCTTGTGCATTTAGTTACTGTGGAATATATTTTCGAGTTCCTCAGAAAGTTAAAATAGGAATTACCATATGACCCAGCAATTTCACTCGGTAGGTATATAACCAAAAGAATTGAAAACAGGCACTCAGACAGATACTTATATACATTGCAGTGTTCACAGCAGAATTACTCACAATAGCCAAAAAGTAGAAACCCCAAAGTCCATCAACAGATGATTGGAGAAACAAAATGTGATATATACATACAATGGAATAATATTCAGCCAAAAAAAAGGAATGAAGTTCAGTTACATGCTACAACATGGATGAATCTTGAAAACAGTATGCTAAGTGAAATCAGCCAGACACAAAAGAGCATATTTTGTACAATTCCACTTATATGAACTAACTAGAAAAGGCAAATTTTACCAGGCTACTAGGGTCTGGGGGGTGGGGGGACTCTTGCTTAATGGGTATAGAGTTTCTGTTTGGGATGATGAAAAAGTTCTGAAAATAGTGGTCACAGTTATCTGACATTGTGAATATGCTTAATGCCACTGAATTGTACATTCAAAAATGGTTAAAATGGTAAATTTTAAATTATGTATACTTTACTACAAAGAAAGAAAGAAAGAAAGAAAGGAGGGAAATGTCTTTTTTTTTTTTTTAATTTATTCCCCCCACTCGTTTTTTGTTTGTTTGTTTTGTTTTGCTTTTTGCACTTGCTGTCGTGCCAATTTGCTGTCCTGCTCGTCTTCTCCAGGAGGCACTGGAAACTGAACTCGGGACCTCCCATGTGGTAGGTAGGAGTTCAATCCCTTGAGCCACATCTGCTTCCCTGGGGGAAATATCTTCTTAAAGTATGATATTCAAGGCCCAGCAGGTCCAATGTGAACAGGCTAAATGAAGGTGTTAAAATATAACTATTCCACTTGGAAGTGATGGTATATCTGTTTTTGAGGCAACAAATCAGGAACAGCTGATTTCTTTATAATCAGAAAGAACAAGAAGTATGTAAACAATAATAAGTAGAATTACAATTATGAGCAAGTTGTCCAGATAGAAACTACAAATGCAAACCAAAGGACAGGTCTTTCTTGGGCCCAATATAAAAATAAACTTGCAACATGGATAATATATGCCACATGAAGTGAGTAATCTCTGCATATGTAAGATAACAAATCTGGTTTAACATTCTCTTTTGTCCTTATGAAGGAAATTAAAAGTATATCTGAATGTAACTAACCACTTTGTGTTCCGGTAACTTCCACCGCAGAGCAACACTAGCAGGACAGCAGTGATAATGGCAGTGGCCCAGATATTGTCCAAATAAACTTTTAGGAAGGAGGAGAGTTTTGGTGCAAAGCGAAGACTCTTGGATGCATAAAGATTTCAGCTTTAGGAGGTACTTGAGCCCAGTGATGACGGCCTGGATGAAGGAACACACCCATGGGCACTGAGGAATAACATATATTTGGGGACAAACCCAACAACTTGTTTGGATCTGAGTACCACATGAGGTCAACCCAATGGGAGAACAGGAGGACAGTGAAGTTACCGGTCTGACTGGCTACTTGGAAGGCCGTGATCTTTGTTGAACAGAGTTTAACTGGACCAGAGATATATTCCTCCCCATACAGCATAGATTTGGGGGGATTTCCAGCAGACAATTAATTATCCCCCAAAGTCTATTCTCCCCTTATTCCTTGGCAATAGTTTCTATTGCTGGATACCAGACTCCTTTGCAGCTAAGTGTGGCCACTGGATTAATTTCTGGCCAATAAGACTTAAGAAGAAATATCAAATGAAACTTCCAGGAAGTGATCTAATTTCCTTGTCCCTTTTTCCTTCCATCTGGCAAGAATGCAGATCTGATGGCTGTAATTCAGGCAGCCATTTTGGACTATGAGGGACACACTAAGGATGGTGGAAAAGCAGGGTAGAAGAAGCCCTAGACTACAGACTTTTCCGTGAGAAAAAATAAACTTTGTTTTATTTTAAGGTTTTTCTGTGCTGATATTAGGGCCTTCAAGGACTCCTCCCGGAGTTAAAACAGGATTGATTAAATACAGTTTACCAGATGCTGGGTAGGGTAGGACCTGCATGAAGAATTCAGTGCTGATAAAAATCTTTGACTTAACCTGAACAAGGAAATAATGAATTTCTGGAATATTTGCAGATAAACGCAGAGCAAGGGGAAACCAGACTCTTTTTGAGTGCACCAAAGGAGAAGAAAACACAATGCAAAGTTTATCAGCTACAAAATATAGGAAGTCCTGAATAAGAAACAAAGTACTTGTTTTGAAGACTAGAAATGCAAGTGACATGAAAACAGCACAAGCAAAAATGGAGAGAAGGCCTTATATTGCTACAATAAGATATTAATTAAATTTGCATCTTAATAGATTCATCAAGTTGGATACACTCCTGAACTGTTAGCAAATAGCCCAACAAATCCTCATACATAAAAAGCAAGAGTGATGCAAACTTAGCCCTCAAAATGAGAGGTAATGCTCATTTGGAGCTCATTAAAAAAAAAAAAAAAAAAAAAAAATCAGCCCTTCAAGAAACAAAACCAGTCAAGGATCTCAAAAGTATCTCAAAGGATGAGGAACACTGTACTTGAGGACCCTGCTCTGTGCAAATGCAGAATGTGTGGTCAGAATGTGCTTTTCTCGGGCACTTCCTACCACTCAGGCCCAACAAAATAACGTGCCAGATTGTGTTTACAGTACTGGAGTGAAGGGCAATACTAAAAACTAAGGATTTTATCAGCCTTTTCATGCAGCTGCACATCTGAAGCATGAGGGTCAATGACTGTGATTCAACTTCACTCATTTACAAGACAAGAGCAGAGTGAGGATGAAATTGGGGAAATTAATTGAAGATGACACACAATTCAAATCACTTTCAGGTGTTTGATCTAGAATTGTTACCTAGGATTCTGCTAATCATATTCTCTTTGAATTTTGATGGCAAGACTGCTCAACATGACCTCTTATTTCTCACCTGCTTCATATCCCTCCATGTTCTGTAACATAAGGGAGAAACCAATCTATGTGAAAAAACAAAAAGTCTAGAAGTAAAGTAACATGTTCAAGCTAGAGAATCTGGGCTGGCCTTTGGTTTTCTTAAATTGTGAGGATGCCAAAAGTTAAAGTGCTGATATTTTAAGCTCAGAAAATGGAAATAGACACCACCCCTCCAAATTTTATGTTAAATGCCTTAAAAATTACTAATTTCTGTTTTTTTAAAGATGAATATTTTCTGCAACTAACCTTGTAAAAATCACCAAGTTCATTCATCATCTGTCCAAGTATTTCTTTTTATCATTCTAAGAAATGCTAGATTCTTAAAAGTTTAATAACCTACAGCTCCATTGTAAACATTAAAATATTCAGAAGTACATCTGAATTCTCCTCAAATCATATGCATATGAGGTTATTCCAATATTTATTGGAATATACCAACAGATTTTTTGAACCAAGCAAGCTGATTCTAAAGTTCATATGGAAAAACTAATGTCAAAGTAGTGAGGAAAATTCTGTAAAGTAAAAGATAACCACATTAAATACTGAGACTTGGTATAAAACTATAGTAGTTAGAGCAGTGTGGTAGTATTGCTTAAATAGATTAATAGAATAGACTAGAAAGTCAAGATACAGACACAAAACATAAGGAAATTACTTCACTCAGTTAAAAGCTTTTGAGAGCTTGATTCCAAGCACAGCACACATAGCAGTGAACAAATGCACAGACCCTGTCCTCACAAAACTAGCAGTCTCATGTAATATAAAGTTTGCACTTCAATTGAGTAATATAAAAGACTGAAAAGTGTGTGTGTCTAACTGGTTAGCTACAGGAGTAGGGAGAGGGTGGGGACGGCTAAATCCATACTTAGATGGAGCTAAGAACTCTTTTTTAAGAAGCTATTTCTATGTTTACTTGGTAGAAATTTAAAAATGAAGTCAGGAAAGAATTAAAAGAAATCCTTGGAGAATTCATTTTTTGTGTAACACTGGAATAGGGAAGTCTTATTCAGAAACAAATAAACTAAAAAAACCCAACCACAGAGACATTAAAACAAAACAAACAAAAAAAATAGGTATTTTCATTATATAGGTATAAGAAAAAAAACAATACGGAGGAAAAACAGACAAG
Source organism: Tolypeutes matacus (assembly GCA_026826555.1). Lineage (NCBI taxonomy): Eukaryota > Metazoa > Chordata > Mammalia > Cingulata > Chlamyphoridae > Tolypeutes > Tolypeutes matacus. Next base: position 715,650 of record JAKSZT010054393.1, read on the forward strand.
GAACATGAACAGACAGACAAAAGAAAAAGAAAAACCCATGGCTTGCAAACAAAGATGGTCTACATCTTTGAGATATAGCACATTTATCTGCTGGCAAAGATGAAAACATGTGAGGTATACAGTGTTGGTAGATTTGGGAAAACAAGTACTCTCATACATTGTTGATGGGCCCAGAGATAGAAGCAAGCTTTTTGGAGGGAAATCTACAATAGCCATCAAATTATAAATGAGTAGATTCTTTGCTGATACAGAAAGCTAACCAAGCTAATTAAGTTAATGAGAAATTTGTAACTATCTGGTAAATCATATTTTAAACCAGAGGTGTCTGAACTTTTTCAGTTCATAAAATAACTTTTAGCATGCATCCCAAGAATGTTTAGTTATTTATAAATTATAGACACGGGCTTCTAAACTGAAATCTACATTATAACACGTCTCCCCAAAAGAAAAAAAAACCACAAAAAAACAAAAAACAAAACTGACCTGAATTTATCAACTGCAAATTTGGCCTGAATTGACATGAGCCTAATTGTAGTTTTAATTTATCCCACTCTGTGTAAATATTTGAATATTCATTCATTTTGTTGTCTTTGATTATGGATGCTGCCCCACACACCATTGGAGGTACTGAGTAATGTGTGGTTCACAAACACATGAACATGAACCCTTCTGAATTCTGGAATCCGTCAGGCCTCAAGGAAAAGGGACTGTGGAACTGCATAGGCTTTTCCCAAAGTGGCAAATAGCAGGTGATAATATGTCCTTGTTGAATAACTAGACTCAGATTATGCCTTTATGACCGTCAATTACTTTCCTGTGGGGCCTAATTAAAGTGTTTAGGGCCACTCACCCTGTATGCCACCGGCCAAAGGCAGCTATTTGAAGTCTTCTGCCTGTTCTCTAGAGTGTTTTTTTTTTTTTTTTTTTGGTCTTCTCGCTTGTTACAAATTAGGCCAGCAGTTGTAAATTCTTGGGATTGCCAGTATCCCTACCTTCAGCAACTACTCCATTTTCCTGCAACCTTAGAACCGGATAACTAAGTTTGTATACAGTAAATAAATAGGCTCTCAGTGAATTCTTAGGGGTTTAGCATTGAGCAGGGTGACACGTATTTTGGCTGCTAATGAGGGGGTGTATTTCCTGATTCTCAAAGTTTTGGAACAGAGAAGTTGCAAGATCACTAGAAAGTTACATTATTTTATTATAAGCGTATATAAGAGAAATATTCACATTTTTGCTATTTGGGGTTAAAAACATCTTTTGAAATTAAGTACTAGAAAAGTAAGCTCCTAAGGGGAGGTGGTAGAGATTTTTCTGTTTTGCCCACCAATATACTCTCAATGCCTAGAACAATAAATTTTATGAATGAAGGAAGCAGCCCTTTGGGTGAGAGGGAGAATGTTTTTCCCTGACAACTCAGAAGCCCCTATTTTTGGAGGAAAACCTGGACATGTAGAGAAGGGAGATGCTGTGGAATGACAGAATTGAAGACAGATGAAGGAAGGTACTATTTTAAAAAATAATATTCAGAGACATAACAGTTTGGGAGATGAACTCAAGGGGAGTAGGGGTGGGGACTGTCAGTACCAGCAGTTTATAATGTGCCTTAATTTACATCCGGACAAAGAGAATAGTTTTTTAAATTAAATGCCATTTTAAAATGTCTAGACTCAGCAAACCCCCTTTTCCATTACTACTCTCAATTAAGCACCTTACAGTAAGGTACAGAAAGTTCCTCCAAACCAGAAAACACCCGTGACGATGCCTGGGAAGAAAAGTGGGGATTATTTGGGTTACAGTTTTGAACACACGGGAGGGTGAGATTGAAAGGGAACCTGATTGGGGGCCATCAGTAAGGCCTGTGCAAGTTCCCCAAACGCGTTCCCAGAATAAAGTTGCATATATAAATGAGGTCTATATAAATGAGGGTATAAAGCATCCTCAGTGTTTTTCAGGAAAAGATAAAGGGCAAGGTCGGAGGGAGACAGGAAGGTTAATGGGATCAGTGGCAGCAGACATAAGCAGCAGTGCCAGGTAAGAGGAGCTGACTTGGGGAGAAGACGTTAAGAGAATTCCACCCAGATGGGGGTTCTGGATTTCGGCCGGGCGGCTGCGGGTGGGTGCAAGGACAAAAACTGAGCGTGGACAGAATGTGGCGAGACGGAAGAGCTGCAGGATCCTGAGGGGCGGCCCAATCTGGAAGCTTCTCTTTCCGGGCCCTGGGCCGGGAGAGGCCGGGCCGGACGACCCACGTTCCTACCGGTCCACACGCGTCGGGCCTAAGGTCCTGGAAGTCGGCACCGTAGATGGCCTCCAGCGCCTGCAGCTCGTGGTCCTGCCGCTGTAGGTAGCTCTCCGGCGGCTCGTCGCGGCCGCGCCCGGGGGCCGCACGGCCCCCAGCCATGGCAGCGCGGTGGCCCAAGCAGGCGGCGGAGCTCCGTGCCGGGGCGGGCTCGGGGGCGGGGCTCCGTGCGGAGAGGCGGGCTCGGGGGCGGGCTCGGGGGCGGGGCGAAGTTCTGCTGCGCGGCGGCGAGAGAGGAAGAGAGGCAGAGTGAGGGTTTTGCACACGTCCTATTGTGGGAACGAGGGTAGAGTAATCTGCAGGAACGTCGGAGATCAAATCATGCAGAATCAGATGATAACGTCAAATTGTGTGGTTTTCACCAAATAAGTGTCTTTAAGAAGAGACGTGTCTGCTGGAATTCCTCCAGCCTGGCGTGGATCGCTAGAGGAAAAACTCTTTAATAGCGGCAGACTTTGATGTGTTCCAAAGTCAGTTATACTCTAACCTTAAATTGTCCCAAAATAAGACTACCAGAGTAAAAATTGTCACCACTACTCCCTCTCCCCCAGTTAAGCGCCCCAAACCCATCCCCTTAACTATAGGTGAAACACCCCAAGCATGTCCTCTGCCCCTACATTTCCTTAGGGATCTCTGGTACCACCTGGCAATTTCAACTGCAAATGTCTTTCCACTCAGGCATCAATGAAGGTAATTATGCTCCTTGCTCAGTTGATGTAATGTGAATTTAGGGACTCTCTGTTTTATCCTTTCTCCAATCATATATTTTCATATTTATAAAATACTCTATACCGACAGCGTCATTGCTATTCATTCTCCATTGCCTACTAATGCTGCTTGTCAATTTAGAATAATCATATCATGTTGCCTGAAGTTGGGTTTAATGTTTCCTCTATCCACCTTGCTTGCCCCTGTACTGTTTGCTGAATAATGATTATGGAGTATCTTGCTGTCATCTATCTGTTCAGTTCTGGCCAGATAACACAAATGCACTAGCTTGTCCCAAGGCCCACCTCCTTCCCTCCATCCAGGACCTGTTCTTTTCCAGTGATCCCTGTCTAGGTAAATGGCACCACCACCACCCCAGTGGCCCAGGCCAACTAAGTGTCATACTGGACTCCTCACAATCTCTCAACAATCATGTCCAGATAGTAACCAAATCCTATTGTTGCTATCTCTTAACTATCCCTCTAATTATCCATTTCGAGCCATCTTACTGCCACTGACTTAGTTCAGGCCACCATCATCTCTTCCCTGGATTACTTCAACAGTTTGCTAACAGGTCATTCTGTCTTTATTCTTGCCCCACTTTATTTTTTTTATTTTTATTTTTCTAAAGATTTTATTTATTTATTCATTTATCCCCCCCCTTGCTGCTTGTGCTAGCCGGGTCAGCCAACCACGCCGTGCGGGCGGGCTTGCCCTCACCAGGAGGCCCCGGGAACCGAACCCCGGGCCTCCCATATGGTAAACGGGAGCCCTACTGACCGAGCCACAGCCACTTCCCTCTTGCCCCACTTTAAACCATTCTTCCCACTGCACCAGAGAAATGTTTCTAAATCAGAAATATGATCAAATTACTTCAATTTTTAAAATTCTTTTGCTTCCCCATTGTTCTTTAATAATAATAATAATAATAATAATAATAAAACTCTAGTTATAGAAAATTCAAACAGATGTAAAAGTAGAGGAAATACTAAAATAAGCTCCCCTGTACTCATCATCCAGCTTTAACAATTATAGATATTTTGCCAATCTTATTTTATCTCTAAAATAAAATCCTAGATATATCATTTTTGCTAATGTTTAATTATGTATCTCTAACAAATAAGGGCTTTTAAAAATATATAAATGTAACATAATACCATTCTTATACTTTAAAAAGTAACAACTTAATATCATTTTTTTTTAAATATAGTTCTTTTTTTTTTTTAAGATTTTATTTATTTGTTTATTTATTTATCCCCCCTTGCTGCTTGTGCTCGCTGTGTCCATTTGCTGTGCATTTTTCTGTGTCTGCTTGTCTCCCTTTGTTGGTTTGTCCCGCTGCATCAACTCACTGAGCCGCACAGGCCAGCCCGCCTTCACCAGGAGGCCCCGGGAATTGAACCCGGGGCCTCCCATATGGTAAACGGGAGCCCCATCGATTGAGCCACATCCGCTTCCCTTAATATCATTTAATACCCAGTCTGGGGAGTGAATGTAGCACAGTGGTTGAGAGCCTGCTTCCCATGTACGAGATCCTGGGTTCAATCCCCAATACCTCCTAAAAAAACAAAAACAAAAACAACCTATGCTCAACTAGCTCCATTTATCTAAAATAAGGATCTGTACTCATTGCTTATTTAATAAAAATAGTCAGGAAACAGATGTGGCTCAAGTGTTTGGGCTCCCGTCTACAATATAGGAGGCCCAGGGTTCAATTCCCGGGCCCTCCTGGTAAAAGGCAAGCTGGCCCGTGCAAGAGCGCAGGCCCATGTGGAGAGCTAGTGCAGCAAGATGATGCAACAAAAAGAGACACAGAGGAGAGACAATAAGAGACACAGCAGACCAGGTCGCTGAGGTGGCACAAGAGATTGAGCACCTCTCTCCCACTCGAGAAGGTCCCAGGATCGGTTCCCACTGCCGCCTAAAGAGAAGGCAAGCAGACACAGAAGAACACAGAGAGCAGACAGTGAGTGCAAAAACAATGAGTGGGGGTGGGGAGAAATAAAATCTTAAAAAAATAAAAATCAGCAAAATTTGAAAGGATTATATGGCACTATTGAATCTGACTTTAATGGTTGTACTGTGGTCATGTTCTCATTATTAGGAAATATATAACTGCAGTATTAAGGGCTGAAAGGGCATTATATAGGCAATTAGCTCCCAAATGATGCAAGGAAAAAATATATATAATGATACAAGAAAAAAATATAACCTCATATATGACAGAGATGAAGAAAAGGCAAATGTAGAATGTTGACCTTTGTGGCATTTGGGTGAAAGATATATGGGAGTTCTTTGGATGATTCTTGCAGCTTTTCTGTTAGTTTGAAAGTATTGGGTGGGGGTTGGGGCTCAATGTTATTGCTGGGCAGGGGTATTAGGCCTTCCCTAGTACCTTACTCCTGGGGCAGGGGAGGGCTGCCTCTACTCCTCCTCACGCAGCCTCCTCACTACTGAGCTGAGGGGTGATAGAAGCGCTGACTCTCCACTAGGCCTCCTCTGACATTACCCCGGTGGGGAGGGGGAGTGGTGCCTCATTACCACTGGGGTGGAGGTAGAGGTCTAGGTGCCCCACCCAGCCTTGGCTTGTGGGAGAGACCACTGGTTTTTTTCTTTAGTGTTTAGCTGGAGTGCTTAGCAATTATTCCCTAAAGGTTGTCTGTCTTGTTAGGCTGACCCTTTCCTGGTCCTTGTCTGTACCCATTGGTATTTTCAGGTTGCTGGTTTCTCTTGTATCCAGTTGGGAAATATGAGGAATAAAAGGAAATCCTGGGGAATTTACCACTGTGAGGTTCCTTCTGTCCCAATATTCCTGGTTGATCTGCCGTCTTCTCTCCACCTTTCTGAGCCTTTTCGTGTTTGTTTTCATATGTAATGTCCAGGGGTTTTAGTTGTACTTAGTGGGAGGAATAGGGAAAAGTATGTCTATTCCATTTTTACTGAAGTGGAAGTTCTTCCTGAAACTATATTATTTGTTATTTGTTTATACTCTGTCTCCTGCTGACCCCCAAAACTAAGCTCCATAAGGGAAGGAGCTTTTTCTGTCTGGTTTGCTGCTGCATGCCCAGTGCCTAAAACAGCCCCTGACACATAGTGAGCTTTCAATGAATATTTGTTCACTGACTGAAGTTAGGAATGTAGATTGAAGTGATAGAGTGGAAAGCCTTGAATGCCAGGCTGAAGAGTGTCTGCTATAGTAATATTTCATACTCTGGTTGATGTACTGGTTCATAGAGTCAATCACTGTATAATAAAATGGGAGGGGCAAGAAAACCAGGGTTTATGGGACCCCACTATGTATCAGGGGCTGTGATAAGTGCTTTCATAAATCTTGTTTCAGGTGAATACTGGGCTCTACAAGACCATGCAGGAGAGATCAGCTAAGGAGGTGACACCCAGCAAAATCTTGAAAGACTTGACTAGTTTATAGTGATTTGAGGAATGAAAAATGAGGAAATGAAGACAAGACAGAGTAGAGCCCTTGTCTTGATTGTGAAGGGCCCGGAAAGATAAACAGTAGGGAGGATATAGACCAAGAGATTTAAAAATCTTCTTTAATTACCCTAATGTTCTATGAAGTGGGTAATGTTATCAAACCTAGGACTCAAGTAGAAGAATTGGTGGCCATACGCAGCTGGGAAATGGCAGAACCTACATTGAATGTTAGCTATTTGACTCCAAAGTCCATGTATTTTCCATTTTACCACTCCTCCCCATACCTCCCCCCACAAAAAAAGTTAAAAACATTTTTATTTGCATTAGAATAGTTTGCTTTCTAATAAAACATTTCAATTACTTCTCACCAATAGGAAGCTGGCAATAATCCTTAATCATTGGCTACAGGAAGGGACTTAAATACTGGTCTCATCTGGACCTTCTTATGGTCTCCTACATTATTCTCTCCCTCTATGGTTTGTCTGCACTGGCACATCTGCTCCTTGCTTCAGGACCTCTATCACTGGTCTGATTCATTCTTTGCTTAGACATTTGCTTACTCAAAAGGCTGACCTGTGGTGGAGGAATGCAATAGTTCTGTCCTTTCACTTGAGGGTGTTTATTCATGTATATAAAGCACACGCCACAGGCCGATGGCTGTGAGCTCACAGTTTCAGGAGCTGTGTTTATCTCATCTTTGGGGATCAGTGCTCTCCTGGTCCAGCAGTTTTGTCTCTCAGAACACTGGTCAGTGGGTTTCTTTATTCCTGGAGTCCAAACTGAAAATGAATCACCCATACTGCAGCCCCCTGATGTGTGTGTGTGTGTTTAATAGTTTCAAATTCCATTTATTTTTAAAAATTATATTTCTAAGAAAATTCTGTAATCTGTTTTAATAGTTTATAAGCTTTAGCAATGTGAATGAGATCTGCTGAATATGTTGATAAATAAAATGGAAGTAATTTTCTTAAAGCAGTACATGGTATGACAAAAGTGAAGGGAAAAAGTATATGGCAAATGGTATTTGTACTTTATCATTGCCATAGTAAATTACATCATGTTGGTGACCACAGAGAAATGTGGCAGACATGTTTCCAATCTTCTAATGGTAAATAATTAGATGCATAACAAAAAATATTAATAAATGCTATATAATAAAGAGATTAAAAACACATATATACCATAAGGAGATATATTTTGGGGCTAAGATGTAATTTTCAAATCAGGATTTAAATTTCTAAATACTAATTAAACTAGCCAATTGTGCATAACTTCATTGGGAGAAGAGAGGTTGTAATTAGGAAAGGCTTTTTTCCTAAGGAAGGAGAGGGAAAAAATTAATATGACTCCCTAGTTTGGAGCATAAATAACTTACTGTGTGGATGGAAGGAATGTAGGAAAAGACCAGAAGTCAGAGAGAAGAGGAAGAGTTCTGTATTAGGCATATTAAGTGTGAACTGTCTCTGGGTTAAGCAAAGAAAATAGTTGAAAGAGTACTATGGCAACATCTTTTTTGTCTCTCTAATGCTGTTTACAAGCAAGCTACATGATTAAATGAAGAAGGTAAGGAAAGTAAGGCATTTAGAATACAACAGACAAATGACAATGTATTGCTAGTTAGACTGTGTAATAAGTACCATCTAATTTTCTCTTTAGAATCCATTTACTTTTCCAAAGCCCTAGATCATGATCAAGGGACCACATTTTCCAATTGAGAAATTACAAAAGAGGAAAAGTAGATTTTATTAAATATTCCAGTTGTTGTGAGCAAACCTTTTACATATAGCTATTGGAATAGATTTAATAAGAAAGTAAGAGGGAAGCAGATGTGGCTCAAGTGATTGGGCTCCTGCCTACCACATGGGAGGTCCCTGGTATGGTTCCCAGTGCCTCCTGGAGAAGATGAGCAAGACAGCGAGCTGGCACGAAGGACAGGTGCAGCAAGCTGATGCAACAATATGACACAACAAAGGAGACACAAAGAGGAAAGACAATGAGAGACACAACAAAAGCAGAGAGCTGAGGTGGTTCAAGTGATTGAATGCCTCTCTCGCACATGGTAGGTCCCAGGTTCAGTTCCCAGTGCCTGCTAAAGAGCAGACACAGAGAGCACACAGTGAATGGACACAGAGAGCAGACAGTGAGTACAAACAATGGGGGGAGGGATTTTAAAAAAATAAGGATGACATTTATATACTTGCAATCAACACTGTGGAATATTTTCACTAATTTTGTAATATTAATATTTTATCAATATCCTTAAATTCGCCTGCTTCCCTGAATATCTTTACCACTTTATAGTCATCTGATAATTCATGCTTGTTAAACATTTTATAGGATGTAGCCTTAAATTGTTTTCTAGAAGTTAAGCCTTATAATAGCCTCTTAAAAAGTAACTTGTACGTTAATGCAGAGTTAACAACACAATTTTCAATCTGTCATTTATATGACAGAAAGACAAACTGTAGAATTCTCAAAATCAGCTTCCAGAAGTATGGCTTCCAGCATCATCTGAGGCTAAATATGAATGTTTAGTTAAATAAGTCAGTTAAGAATATCTTTAGGAGAAAAGATATTACATTTAGGTAGAAATTACAAAATATTCATTTAAGAATGTTAAAATGAATTAAGTCGGGAAGTGGCTGTGGCTCAATCAGTAGGGCTCCCGTTTACCATATGGGAGGCCCCGGGTTCGGTTCCCTGGGGCCTCCTGGTGAAGGCAAGCCCGCCCGCACGGCGTGGTTAGCTGACCCAGCAAGCACAAGCAGCAAGGGGGGATAAATGAATAAATAAATAAAATCTTTAAAAAATAAAAAATAAAATAAAATAAAATGAATTAAGTGCATAATAAAACCCTTTCTTCACATAAAATCTCAAACAGGAAATCAAGTATGTGAAACGTGTGTGGAGTTGTTTTGCTTGAGTTGAGGAGATGATCAGTACAGGGTTGAGGATGCTACACTCCATGGAGCACACTCTATAAACTGATATAAAGTGGTAAGATAATGTAATATTAAGAGAAATATTTGAGTTTTCCTTTATTTTATTTTAATGCATATATATTTTTATTAAATATGTATATGTATATTTTAATATATTTTTGTTGTGGAAGTTGTGAACTTATAAAACAATCATGCACATGTGTAGAACCCTGATGTGTTTTTTAAATATATTTTTAACTTTTTTAAAAGATACTTAGATTACATAAAGGTTACATAAAAATATAGGGATTCCCATATGCCCCACTTCCCATACCTCTCACATTTTCCGACATAAACAATATCCTTCATTAATGTGGTACATTCATTGCAATTTATAAACACATTTTGGGGCATTGCCACTGAGCATGGATTATAGTTTGCATTGTAGTTTACACTCTTTCCCACACAGTTCTATAGGTTATGGGAAGATATATAATGGCCTATATCGGTTGTTGTAATGTCATTCAGGATGATTCCCAAGTCCAGAAAATGCCCCTGTATTACACCTGTTTTTCCTTCTCCTTGCCCTCAGAGCCTCCACATCAATGTTGTAATTTCTTCCATTGCTAGAATCACAATAAGTCCATAGTAGAATACCAGTAAGTCCACTCTAGTCCATAGTTCATTTGCCAGTCCTGAGGATTCTGGGATGGTGATGTCCACCTCTAATTGAGAGTGGGCTTCTATCCCATACAGCCAATGGATGGGACTCTCTTGCTTGCAGTTGTTGGCTCTCTTGTTTCCTTGGTATAGCAGTTTGGCCTTTTTTATGAATTCCAAAAATAGTTATTGGATTATGTTTGTAAACTGGTCTGTCAGAGAAATCACTTTTAATTGATTAAATTATTATTTTGACTTTGATTGGGCCACATCAGTAGGGTGTTGAGTCCCTGCCCCTTGGTGGGTGGGGACTCACAGATAAAAGACAAGGAAAAGGACAGAGTTAGAGTTCTGATGCTGAGTTTTGAGCTGGAGCCCGGGAAGTGAACACACAGGAGAAGAACACAGAGGAATAGAGACGGCTCTTAGACACAGCAGAAGCCCCAGAGAGAGAGACAAGCCATTTGCCTGATAGTCTACAGCTGGCCTTGTGGAGCAAGGTAAAGCCTAGGGAGCCTCATAGTCTAAAGCTGACCTTGTGTTCTTCTCCTGTGTCCAATATTTCCAGAAGTCCAATATCAAAAATCTAACTTTATCCTCTGCCATGTTGTTTTCCTCTGTGAGTCCTTACCCACCAAGGGGGCAGGGACTCAACATCCTACATTGTCATTATTTAATCAAGTAAAAGTGAAACCTCTGAATCCAATCCAATCTAATACGCCCAGAGGAAGAGAACGGTTCACAAACATAACCCAATATCTATTTTTGGAATTCATAAACAATATCAAACTTCTATACCAGGCTATATCTTATCTGCAGAAAAAAAAAACTTTCAATGTTTTGATATCCTTTGTTATCTGACAAAGAATATTTTAGATTTATACAGTGATCTGGTTAAAAAAAACTATCAAAGAATCCTGTCATTTTTGAAAATAGGCATTGAGCCCTAGATAGGGGTATCCTTCTCCCTTTCATTAAGCGCTACTTATTTAAAACATGGCCTACATGCCCTTAAGTAGGGCCATTCAGAATATGGTTACTCAAAGTTTTATTTGACTCGAACTAGCAATGAATTTGAGTAGCAGCCACCATCAGTGCCAGTGCCAAGGGTGGCTTTGGGGGATGCAGCGCCCACCTTCATTCTTTCTATCAGCATCTCAAAACTTCTTAGTTGTTATAATAATAATAAAAGAAAGTATGCTAGCAATGCAAATGCCACTTCAAGAAAAATCCTTAATTCTTCCCTTCCTCTACAGCACTCCCCCAATCCACATTGCTGCTCCAAAGTCCATCCTATAAAGAAATTCTTTAGCTGCTACTGGTAGCTATTATTTCAGAGTTCTAATCATACAGATCAATGTCGCATATCAAAGCTTTCTGGTCTTGCCCTTTTCAAAGAGATATTTTCTCTTTGATGCCTAACACATTTATGCTTTTATCCTTTGTCTTTCACTTTAGGAATTTTGGAAGCCCCATGGTAGAATGCAGTGACAGAGCATATCTGTTGGTCTTTTAACTATGCTGGCTTTCGTATTTGCAGTGTAGTGAGACAATACCCGCTTGTGCAGTCCTCTCGTCCCCTTATGTTGCCTGCAATGTTTTCAGGTTTTGGAATAGTGCTACCTGCGTTTTCAGTTCTCATTTCCCAGTGCCTTTGCATCCTTCCCTATTATCACTTTTGCTCTTCTCCCTCCCTACATCACTCCAGCACTGACTGATCAGAAGTCTGGGCTCTGACTTCCTTTGGCATCTTTTCCTAGCAAGGCCAAGCTAGTTCTGGGATTGTGATGATCATAGTTACCAGACAATTCCAATGAATAGAATGATAAATACAGAGATTCTGTTATACTTTTTTTCCTTTGGACTTATATGTTCAGGAACAGTAATTTGTTCTACATTTACATGTCTATGTACTCTTTTAAAGAGTTTCCACTCATTTAAACATTTAAATTAAATGACTTATCTAAAGCTTCATATTTTTCCAATTAAATTTATTGCTGAAAGAACTAAATTGATAAGATTCAAATAAACTAGGTTAGTGTTCCTGGAAAACTTTTTAGATATGGCAAAGTTTTCAGATGTTTTCTGTACTAATGATCTACATTACTTTAAAAAGAACTAGGGGGATAAAAGAGCTAAGGTTTCTTTTTTTTTTTTTTTTTTTACCGGGAGGTACGGGGGATCGAACCCCGGTCTCTCCATATGGTAGACGGACGCTGAACCTTTTGAGCCACATCCGTTTCCCCTAACGTTTCTTTAAATTAGTTGAATTGTTTGATCAATTTGAGGTGCTTTTTAGTCCTTCCCTTAAAAACTCAGCCATATTTGCAATAGTATCCTACAAGTCAATACATAGTGTAATAATAAAACTCCCAGTATTAAAAGAAGAAACTAATGATGCTTAGGTTCATATTGTAAAGATTTGCTCATAAAAGCTTGGACATATGAAACAGAAGGTCCAAAGGATCTGAAAGAAAAGGGCTGTGATGGTCAGTTATAGGAGGGGTAATGCTGAGATTTGAGAGAAGGGATGTCAACAGAATGGGAATGATGGAGAAGTGAAGGTACTTGCTTTTCAAACAGTATCAAGAATTATAGGGGGAAATGGATATGGCTCAAGCGATTGGGCTCCCATCTACCATATAGGAGGTCCAGGGTTCAATTCCCAGGGCTTCCTGGTGAATGGCAAGCTGGCCCACTCGGTGAGCTGGCCTGGGTGGAGAGCTGGCCCATGCGGAGTGCTGGCCTGTGCAGGAGTGCTGACCTGCGCAGGAGTGCTGGCCCACATAGAGTGCTGGCCCATGCGGAGAGCTGGCATAGCAAGATGACACAACAAAAAGAGACACAGAGGAGAGACAATAAGAGATGCAGCAGACCAGGGAGCTGAGGTGGCACAAGAGATTGAGCAGAAGCAGACACAGAAGAACACAGAGAGCAGACAGCAAGACCAAAACAACATGGATGAACCTGGAGGACATTATGTTGAATGAAGCAAGCCAGACACAAAAGGACAAATACTGTATGAATGCATTACTATGAACCAAATATATTGTGTAATATATTGTTTGATTAAAAAAAAAAAATTTTACATGTATCCATTACATTTTATTGAGAAATGTATATATTTATTCATCTGTGTTTACTTTTTAGTTTTTAATTGTTTATGTTTTCAATTATTAAATGTACAAAATAAAGTTAAAAAAAAAAAAAAAAGGGGGCAGCAACATGGCGTCCAGGGCTAAGAGGCGCGCGGTGGGGAGCGGGGATCCGCGGCCTCCACCACGCGACTAGGAAGTAGAGAAAGAGGAAGTTGAGGATGAGGACGAAGATGATGAGGACAGTGACGAAGAAGAAGATGAAGATGACGAGGTTGTTGACCAGGAAGTGAATATTGAATTTGAAGCTTACTCCATCTCAGATAATGATTATGATGGAATTAAGAAATTACTGCACCAGCTCTTCCTAAAGGCTCCCATGAATACTGCAGAACTAACAGATCTCTTAGTACAGCAGAACCACATTGGGAGTGTGATTAAGCAAACAGATGTTTCAGAAGACAGCAATGACGATTTGGAAGTTGATGAAGATGAGATTTTTGGTTTCATAAGTCTTTTGAATTTAACTGAACGAAAGGGTACCCAGTGTGCTGAACAAATTAAAGAGTTGATTCTAAGCTTCTGTGAGAAGAACTGTGAAAAGAGCATGGCTGAACAGCTGGACAAGCTTTTATTTATTTATTTTATTTATTTATTTATTTTTTTACCGGGAGGTCCCGGGGATCAAACCCGGGTCCCTCCATATGGGAGACGGACGCCCAACCTTTCCACAAGTAGTGTTGGGGTTACATGACTACTTCCCATCATCTTAATGTGTTCATTCCCTGCTTCTGGACAAGCTTTTAAATGACACCACCAAGCCTGTGGGCTTGCTGCTAAGTGAAAGATTCATTAATGTCCCTCCACAGATCGCCCTGCCCATGCACCAGCAACTTCAGAAAGAACTGGCCGAGGCACATAAAATGAACAAGCCATGTGGGAAGTGTTGCTTCTACCTTCTGATTAGTAAGACATTTGTGGAAGCAGGAAAAAACAATTCCAAAAAGAAATGGAGCAACCAAAAGAAAGATGAGCTAATGTTTGCAAATGCAGAGGAAGAATTTTTCTATGAGAAGGCAATCTTGAAGTTCCACTACTCAGTGCAGGAGGAGAGTGACACGTGCCTGGGAGGCAGGTGGTCTTTTGATGATGTACCCATGAGGCCCTTGCGGACCGTGATGGTGATTCCAGCTAACAAGATGAATGAAATCATGGACACACTCAAAGACCATCTATCTGTCTAACCCACTCCCCAGGGAAACTGCCAGAAAACTCAGCTGAGATTTACTGAAAAACTCATGACTTTATTTAGATTAAGGTCCTCTACAAAAAGTAGGGTTTGTGACACATTCCCCCCAAAATTTTTTTTTTCATTTTGGTCAAATTAATTATGTATATAGTTGATTAAAAACTTTTCCAACAAGAAAAAAAAAAAAAAAAAAAAAAAAAAAAAGACCAAAACAATGAGGCAGGGGGAAGAAATAAATAAATGTTAGAGAAAAATGGCACTTATTGGGACATGGAGACTGACGATTGTGGGCAGAAAGTTTATTAGGAAGCTCTCCCAACAGTGGGGGTCTGAAGAATAGACTTCAGCCTACCCATGGAAGGTGGTGGGTATGCCTTTTTTTTTTTTTTTCTGGGGAGTCGTGAGGACGTTTGTTTGGTTGGTTTTGGGATGTGTTTTAAAGAGCGTCATATAGATATTTATATATATAAATTATTAATGTGGGGAGGGGCGGGGGCACACGGGGCGGGGGCGCACACGATGCTAAGCAAAACAGCCACGTCTAACAGATGAATCCTAACACCAATGGGGGGGGGGGGCGGCGGCCCCCGGGGCTTGGGCCTGGGGGAGGAGAAAAGCAGGGGACAAGAGGGACCTGGTCCAAGATACTGTGTGCCTTCCGCCCCCACTGCACACAAGAGCCTGGGCCTTCCCACTGTCCCTGCCCCCTCTGCCCAGCTCCCGAGGCCCTGCAGGCGAGCAGCACCCTCTCCTGGGCTCTCGGCAGACTGGGAGGGGGGCCTCCAAGGTCCAGATGCAGGTGCCAGGTGGGTATGCCTTTATACAGTACATCAATAGGCAGGGAAACTGAGTACAACCTGGGGCCAAATGGCCAGGGGGAGTAGGCTAGGAGGTCTTGGAATATGGGAGGGGTTGGTGGTGCTAGGGCCTGGAGTGGGTGATGGCTCTTATCTGCTCCATTTTGTTTATTCTTGGGACAGGATAGTCTGAGATAACTTGCTCAATAGGTCAGGTGGGTTATGGCTGGAGGCTGCCTTTCTTCAATTTATGTCACAGGGGTATTGATTCATGATTCACAGTCTTATGACCTGTTAATCATTGCAAACCTCATAAGGGGGAACATCTAATATTAAATAAATTAAAAAAAAAAAAAAAAAGAATTATAGAAATGACAGGTATGGATAGATTTTATTCCTTAATGAAACCAATATTGGGATCCAATGACAGATAACAGTGGAGTACAGAAAGAATTATGCTGCCCAAGATTAAATCCTCAGAGAATTATAAAGAAATCAAAGTTGGTTTTTGTTTTTTGTGTTTTTTTGGTCCAACTTCCAAATGTACATATCTAGCCTGGACTTCTCTCCTGAATTCCGGACTCACATATCCAAGTACCTATGCCATGGGGTCCACTTTGATGTCTGAAAGGTATCTCAAACTTAACATGGACAAATCTAAGCTCCATCCTCAACTCCAATCTGCTGCTCCCATTGTCTTCTCCAATCTTCTAGATGCTTAGATAAAAATTTTGTTCTCAACCTTTGCACCTCTCAACAAATCCTGTTGCTCTGCCTTCAAAATATATCCAGAATTTGACAGCTTTTCACTATCTCCACTGCTACTGGCCTTTTCAAGACACCTTTCTTGTCTAGTTCATGGTCTCTGCTGCTTCACAAGCAGTACCACCATATCACAAACAGTACCACTGTATCACACAAGTCCAGAGGACATCATTTACATTGAATTCCAAGCCTAAATGTCTCCCTGCTTCAGTCCTTGCTCACCTACATTCTATTGACAACACAGCAGCCAGAGTCATCTTTTAAAAAGATAAGTCAGATCATGTCACTCCTCCATTCAAAATCCTCCAGTGGTTTACCATTTTACTCAGAGAAAAAGTCAAACACCTAACAATGGTCTTTAAGGCTCCACACTATCTGACCCCCTACCCTACTCTTATTCCCTCTGAATTTATCTCTTATCACTCTACTCCTCTGGCCTATTTGCTCTTCCTTGGACTCAGCAATTAATTCTTGCCTAAAGGGGAGCTGATGTGGCTCAAGCAGTTGAACCCTGCTTCCCACATGAGAGGTTCTGGGTTCGGGTTCGGTCCCCAGAAAAAAAACAAACAACAAGCAAACAAATGAAAAAACCAACTCAGGGGAGCTGATGAGGCTCAGTGGTAGAGTGCTGGCTTCCCACATACGAGGTCCTGAGTCCCAGTCCCGGTCCTAAAAAAAAAAAATTCTTCCTTGAAGACATGTGTGCTTGCTATTTTCTCTGTTTGGAATGCTCTTCACCCACATATCCATGTGGCTTTCTCCTGTCCCTAATTCAGGTCTTTGTTCAAATATCACCTTATCAGTGAGCCCTTCCCTAGCCACCCTATTTTAAAACAAACACTCCACCCTCCTCCTTTACATTCACAGTTCTTGTCCATGTGACATGTTTTGTTCACTTCTATATCCCTTGTGCCTGCAACAGCAGTTGGCTTATAATAGGTGCTCAACAAATTGTTGTTGAATGGATAAATGAATGAGTGGTTGGGTTGGATGAGAGGTAGAGTTCAAAGACGATTTCTTGTTTTTTACTTGAACAAAAGAATGAATGGTGGGCTATTTCCTGAGATAAGGAAGTCTGCTAGAGAAAAAGGATCTTTAGGAAGAATTATACTTCGGTTTGGGGTTTATTAAGTTTAAAACGCCTATCAGATATTCAAGTGTGTAAGTAGAGTTGGTCCTATGGATCTGGACTTGAGGGATGGGTCACAGCTGGAGATAACATTTGGAAGACATCAGCATAAAGATGATATTTAAAGCAAAAGACTGGATGAAATCTCTAGGGAGGGAGAGAGCTGAGGCAGACCACCTGGCATACCTGGATACTCCAATATTTTGTATGAAATTGAAGGAGCCACAAAATGAAAATGAGGAATAGCCTGTGAGGTATGAATAAAAGTGATATCATGGAAGCCAATGGAGAAAAAGTAATTTAAGAAGGAAGGAGAGGTTAAAATGGTAGGAATACCCACTAGATTTGGCAATATAGAGGTCATCGAGTTCCTTGCAAATAGTTTCAGTGGCTTGATGAGAATGGAAGTTATTTTTAGAATGGATTCAGGAGTAAATGAAAGTTTGAATTCAGACAGTGAGTGCAGACACTTGCTGAGGAGTAGAGAAATAAGGTGGTAGTTGGAGAGGTATGGGATTAAGGAAGGTTTTTTAAAGATTACATACTACTAAGTGCATGTTTCTGTCTTAAATTATAATAATAGGAAAGAGAAAGCAATGATGCAGGAGAGAGGATGACTGTGGGAAGTCAAAAGGAATGGATTCAGAGCACAAATGAGGGACTGAACTTTTGTGGCACAGAACACTTCAGTGGTTATAACAGAAGGGGAAGAGAAGAAGGGATGCAAGAAGGATTAAGTGTTTGATGGTAGGGATATAAAGAAGTTCCTCTATTTTCTCCATGAAATATGAAACCAGGACTCAGATGAGGTGAGTGCCAGATTGAGGAAAAGGGAAGAAGCAATGTGGAAGGTCTGAGTAGAGAAGCTAAACAATACAAGCCTTGAAGGGAAAGAAATGTAGCAGTGTGCAGTAAATGCCCACTCGAGATTTTAGTAATGAATTTAAAGCAAACCCAGTCAGCCTGGAAGTGTGATATTTGCCAGCTACCCTCAGCTGCCTTAGTGCGAGAGTAGAGAAAGTCATAATTGGGCTTAACCTGGATTGGGGTTGTGCCAAAATCATACAACAAGGGAAGAGAGGAGAAATGGAGTTAAGGCTATGTGTGTGTGTGTGAATGTAACAATGGATCATGGATTATAGGTTGAGTGAAGGTGGAAATAAAGCTGGGGGGTTGGAGCCTGGTGGATAGTGCAAAGTGGTAGGATCTTACTGAGTTTGAAGAACTGTTGCAGGGGCATCCCAGAGTAAGCACTCTGGAAGGTTCAGAGGTAGAGCTTAGAGAGTAATATGCTTAAAGGTGAGATTTTAGAGGTGGTGCTGTTATTGGTAATGATGAGATCTGTGTGTGACCTTGTGTGGTAGTTTGAAGCTGTTTGTATCCCAGAAAAACATGCTCTTAAAGTTAATCCATTCCCATGAGTGTGAACCCATTGTAAGTAGGAGCTTTTCATGATGCTACTTCAGTTAAGATATGACCCACCTCGATCAGGATGGATCTTAATCCTCTTACTTGAGTCATTTATAAGTGGAATGAAATTAAGACACAGAGAAAAAGGTGCAGGAGGTAAGAAGCTGAAACAGAACCCAGAAGAGAAGGAAGAGATAGGAGACGCTGCCATGTACCTTGCCATGTGACAGAAGAACTAAGGATTGCTGGCAGCCAGCTTCAGAATGTGATAGTCTTTGGGGAGAAAGCATCACCTTGATGATGACTTGATTTGGATTTTCTTTTAGCCTCAAAACCATAAGCAAATAAATTCCCATTGTTTAAGTTGGCCCATTTCATAGTATTCACTTGAGCAGACTAGGAAACTAAAACACCTTGGAAGTGAAGGAAATGATCTTTGGAAGAGAGGTCAAGGAAAAGAGAGGCCAAGACTATGGATGTATCATCCACATGAACATGAAGTCCCCAAGATATGATCTTAGGAATTGGGGTGGAAAGTGCTCTTGTTATCCTTGAATGTTGAAGAATAACTGAGAGGTTGTACAAGGCAGCAATAAGGAGGAAAAGTAGGTGATAAAGCCCAAAGCTATGGATTTCAAAAGAGTTGAGGATTTTAAGGAGGAGAAAAACATGGTTAGAAAGTGAAAATGGAGAGCAAGGAGGATTTCCTGGCTCTAAGATATGTTGGTTGTGTAAGAGAGAAATCAGAATTCATCTGAAAAGAATTCAGAGTTGGCCGGGTTCACTTAAGGCACAGCAGCAAGAGATTATTTAGGTGAGATTGAGGATTTAAGAGAATATGCTGATTGTGGATCAGAAATTACAGAGGAAACATACATAGTCAGAGTTTTGGAGATTGAGGAAGGGTGGAGGATTGGAGCCAACTAGGGGATGCTCATAGCAGTAGCAGCATGATGGGATTTCACCCAGAGGAACATGCAAATGATTGGATGGCATGAGGACCTTGGGCAACTTCTCCTCTCTTCATCTAAAGATGGTGTAGTATTTGGGCTAGGAGGCTGGGGAGGTAGAGGCACTTGTTCTTGCATGTCTCCATAATCTGGCAGCCAGGAACAGGAGAGGCAACACTGATCCTACTGCTCAAGAAAGTATGAAATAAAAATGACTTAGTGATGTTTGCATCACTTTGTGAGTGTCTGTATGTATAAAACCCAAATGAGTTTTGTCCTTTAAATTTGGAATTAAGTTTATACTTTTAAACCAAAGCTGTGCCGTTGCCTCCCAGCCAGACTATATAAGTCATAGTATTTTTTTTTTTTTTAAGATTTTATTTATTTATTCATTTATCCCCCCCTTGCTGCTTGTGCTCGCTGGGCCAGCCAACCACACCGTACGGGCGGGCCTGCCTTCACCAGGAGGCCCCGGGAACCGATCCCGGGGCCTCCCATATGGTAAACGGGAGCCCCACTGATTGAGCCACAGCCGCTTCCCAGTCATAGTATTTTATAGTCATAACTCATCTTTAATTAAAGACAGTATTACTACTCTGATCACTTAATTCACCAGAATTGGCCCTAGATGATCTTTGACTCTTCAAAAAAATCAAATTTATTATTAGTACATATTTGTTATGATGTGGAGCCAGTTGCTATACAGTGTGTAGTGGGAACACAGGCTCAGGCACAACGGAGACTTTCACAGCACAAAGGGTCCAAAAGTGCAGGGGAAGAGGTCCCATCATGGCTAGTTCCCTGAGGAAGCCAACTGCTAGGGTCAGCATCAGTGGATGGTGGCTCTGCATGCCCTGCTTCACTGTGGAGAGGATGAATGCCTGTGTTCCTGAGTGTGGCGTATTTATACACCCCAGGGAGAGGGGACCCTGCCACTGAGCAAAAAGCATGTATCAAGCAAACTTTGTGCAGATTTCCCAACCTGATAAGCAGCTAGGGATACCTGTTCCCAGTTATGGGTTTAAGGTACAGTTAAACCTTTACTTTAGACTCACTGTCTTCTCCTGGCTGTGGAATGGAAACATTGAAACAGCTGCACACAGAGAAAAAGAGGGGGAGATTTCCCAGCATATGATCAGGGATATAGGAAAGAATGTGCCGACTTCTGAAGGTAACTATAAAAGAGGATCCCAAAAAGGTGTTGAAAAATCATATTTGTCAATAGCTAAATAGCTTTCTAAGGTAACTCCTTTGAAGATGATAGCACTTAATGGGTTTTTCAGCTTCGGTATATTTGTTATTTAAAAATTAGTCAGGCTGGGGAGCAGATGTAGCTCAAGTGATTGAGCACCTGCTTCCCACGTACTAGGTCCTGGTGAGGCAGGTTAGTATAGGGAAAGAGAAGACTTGGGTCACAGGTGAAGACCCAGCAGACAACATGGCCAATAGACATAACTGACACATTACATGGCTGTGAGACCCCACCTGGAAACCTCCTGAGAAGAAGGCTGCTGAAAAGACCCTACCAGATACCAGCCATGAGAATCTCATTTGGAGCAAGAAGAAGAACCCCGGATACCCTCAAAAGGCCTCACTATTGGCCCCTGAGAAATGACAGGTGGGGCAACCAATCAGAGCAGCAAATAGCTTGGGGAGGAGGAAAGACTTAAAAAAGCCTGACCTGGGGTCCCACGTGTGCAATTCACCCTGCAGTATGCCCGTGGTCCATGCCTTGGACCATGTAATTTCTTGTTTCTTAATAAACTTTTTACTCCTATGCCTACCCTGTGGCATGTCCTTAAATTCTTTTATGTGACATAAGCCAAGAACCTAGAAGCCCAGAAACCAGAGCCATCTGGTAATACTATTTGGCAAGCCAGGCCAGGAGACAGAGAGGTAAATGGCGCTCTCCGACCCTTGCTGAGGACTGGTGAGTTTTAATGAAAGCCTGTCTGTGCCCTCCTTTGTTTTATTAGAGGCCCTGAGATAAATTTCTGGGGCTCCTGAGGCCATTTGCCTGTAAGCCACAGAACAGTCTCTGCTTTTTTAATCTGCCTCTTAATGTCAGGTTTAACTGTGGAACTCAGTCCCTAGGAGTGGTCATGAGATGAGCTCACTTATGGCTATCTCCTAAGACCTCTGCAAAGTAGGCAATAGAAAGGTCCCTAGCTAGTTCTTTTCCTAGCAGGAAAACCTGGTTTGGGAGCTAAGGTCTGGGAACTGGACCTAGATGTCTCCCAAGACCTCTAAATCTCTGGGGATGCCCAGAGACATAAGGCTCCTGATCCCTGGAACGTGGGGACAGAGAGTAGGGCTCCTAACCTCCAGAATGCTGGCTTGGCAAGCAATCCATCCAACCAGGTCCAGCAGTGGGATGCCACCCAGACTGATGAACACATTTATCCTCCCCTAGGATAATGGGGAGCTTCTAATTGGGACAACTTGCCTACTGATAGTCTAAAAAGAGGCTTAACTTTTCCTGCCTGTATTAGTCAGCCAAAGGGGTGCTAATGTGAAATACCAAAAATGGGTTGGTCTTTATAAAGGGTAGTTATTTGGGGTAGAAGTCCACAGACACCAGGCCATAAAGTGTTAAGTTTCTTCTCTCACCCACATCCATTGCCACGTGTTTGGACTGGCTGCCGACATTTGCCAGGGTTCAGGCTTCTTGGGTTCCTCTCTTCCCGAGGCTGCGTTTCTCTCTGGGCTTAGCTCCTCTGGTTCCTCCACAAGGTCAGCTGTAGACTATCAGGCGAACAGCTCACTTCTCTTTTCCTGGGGCCTTCTCTCCAACATCAAAACTGCTTCTCAAAAAACTGCTTCAACTCTGTTCTTTGTGATGCCTTTTATATTTTATTCCCCACCCACCAAGGGGTGGGGCTCAACACCCTAATCATAACTTAATCATGCCCAGATAAACAGATCAGTTTACAAGCATGATCCAATTATATTTTTGGAATTCATAATTACATCAAATTGCCAAACGGCTACACTGCCACACCATGTGGCTGCAGTATGGCTGAGAGTGGGCTTTGTATAGGACCCTGAATTCCAGTTAAACCTGTGCAAGAGAGAAGGAGAGAACAGACAGATCTGAGGGCCAGAGACCTTGTGGTCATGTCTCCTTAAAGGGGATGAGGAAATGCACTACTGAACAGGTCAATTAAAAGCTCAGGGAAATTACTCAGAGGTAGAACCTAAAAACCCAGCCTTATTTCAAAGAAAACTGGTAGAGGCAATAAAAATACCCTCTTGGTAGATCCTAACTCTGGAGAAGGACAGATCCTCCTAGAAACTCCAGTCTGCCTTGGATATCCATAGAAAGCTGCAGAAACTTTCCCTGGGTCCCCAAACCCCCATTAACTCCCTTTTGGAAATAGCCTTCTCAGTTTTCAACAACTGAGACTATGCCACCAAGATGGAGAAAGTAAGGAGGGACAGGCGCAGGGTCTGGGATAGGTTCACCTTTTAACTGCCGCCATTAAAGGCACTGGTCACCTCAGGGTTCACCAAATCCAGGCTGCATGTCAGTAGTAACCTGGCCCCAAGCTGCCTCACCACATGGACTGCTGGGGCCTTGCTCCAGGGGAGGATGGAAGGGGCCTGAAGCCACATGTGAACCATCAACCAGAGTAGCCCTGGGTCACCTCTGACATGACAGATTAGATTGTGAATTTCTTAATTAACATGGGAGCCAATTATTCAGTTCTAGCCTCCACTCTATACTTCTTTAACTTTGATTGTTCCTAATAAGGGGAAGGAATGGGGGATCAAAATCTAGGCCATTTGCTAAACCTCTCCCCTGTAGAATAAGGAACCTCCTCATATGCGATGAATTAAGATTTAGAAAGAAAAAAGTTTCCTGACTATTCCTAGCTCCCTGCCTATTCCCTTGTAACATTCTAATTCTTTCAGTGAAAAAACCCTTGCAGCCTCCAGACCACCCCAATTCATGTCTCATTGGGGGCAGGGTTTCTCTGGACCCCTTAGCTCCATACTTAGCAGCTTCCCAGGGATTTTCCTGGAGAAACTAAGCTGGAGGGTCCTGCATGAGGTTTCTGCCATGGATGGACACTGGGAGCTTTGTATTAAGGTGATTCTAAAGGCAGGTCTTTCCATAAGCTAAGCTAAATGTGTAAAATTCTCTCTTCTGTTCTAATCTGTGCTTATTTTACCTTTATTGGTCTGCTCATGCCTAGGAACTCATAAATCAGATTTGGGGTTTGCCTGTTAAAAATTGAATAATGGTGAAAAGTAACCTAAAATTGAGTCTTTAAATGTCTATAATATCTTGCAATTGAGTTTGATGTATAAAAGAAATCACATGAAATTAATTCAACTGCTGGAAGGGTAAAAAAACTTAGCAGCATTAATGTTACTAATAAAATAGTTTTAGTTGCTTAGTTAATAAACAAAAAGTGCCCAATTTGTTTTAAAGTAAAAACTTACTAGAAACTGTAACTAAGAGTTAAGATCATTATATAGATGTCTTTATACTATAAAATAGCAGATGGATAATATCTGAAATTGCTATAACTGGGTGGATTTAGGCTAGAACCAACTACTCTGACGGTAATCTTAGACTAATTTACCTTTGTCTTTGGTTACTTCAGGTCTATCCACACCCTTGCTTATACTTGCTATAGTAATGGTAATTATAAACTAAACTTCCCTTTGATTATGGTTATTTTGTGACTAGCTTACTAGCTTCACCTCACCCTTAGACTTCAGCTATTGTGATGCTAATTCTAAACTGAGTTTTCCTTTGCTTAGGTTATTTCACGACAACTTCTATGTTGTTCCACCCCCCCCCCCCCCCCCCCGCCCCCATGGCTCAGGGGAAGGCAAATTTAAGACACCCCTATCTCCTGTCCTTCCACTGGCATTAATGATTCTGCTTTTTCTCATGACTCCAGATGTGAACTAGATTGCTGCTTGGTGGAATTCTCAACCCTCATGGTTGGACATCCACTCTTCCAGTCCAGTGGCCGCCAGAGTCCTGTTATCTCTGAGGACTGGGGAATGGGGGGGCCTCCCACCCTGAGTGTTGATGTTCCTAAAAGCAGTAACTCATGAGGTAAACCACGTTTCTCTGAGACTCCAATGACCTCAGTGTGTATATATTGGAATTAGTGTTGCTTATCCAAGGTCTGTTAAAATCAAAATGGGAAATAAGCAAAGCTCTGAAGTAAAGGAAAATGTTGAAAATTGTATTTAAAAACATTGGGAACAAATTGGTTATAAGCCAGCAATTAAAGAATGAAATTCTTGTGCAAAACAGCACGGTCGGAGCTCATAGAACATCTAAGTGCCTATCACCCCACTCAGTGGCGTTCCTGAGAGCTCCAGAGACACCCTGGTCTTATATAAGGGGGGATAGCCCCAGAGACTGATGCCTTATCAGTGGGTTCTATTTTGGAATCTGTGCTCCTGAGAGTGACAGAATTAGACTCAAATAAGTCCTCCCTGCACATGGTTCACCAGTCCCTTCTATTCAAACCTACATGTGATGCTGGAGTTTCTTAGGTATACTTCCAGAGACTGGAGCCTCCCGCCTACCTATGTGCCAGGTGTGCATGAAATCTAGGTGGAGCTGCAACTCCTACCCTACAGATCAATGGACTCATTCAAGTCACCTGGTGAGGAGACAACGATGGGAAATGGCCATCCCAGGGAATGGAGAGGGCCTGCATCCGCAGCCAGGATCATCCCACCCACCATATCCATGGGATATAAGCCCTCTCTCACTTGGAGTTGGAGTGGACATCACCATCCCAGTCGCCTCTGGATTGGGGGAATAACTATGGACTAGAGTGGACTGGATGGTATTCTCTTGCTCACATATGGTGATTCTTGCAATGCAAGAAATTATAACAATGAGGTGGAGCCAGTGGCCACTTGACAGTTTTTTGGGTAGGGAGGGGATGAGCAGTTGAAATACAGGGGCTTCTTTGGGAGTTGGAGGTTGTCCTGAGTACTGTTGTGGCAATGGATGTAGGCCATTTTAAATCAGCACACACCACTCAGAACTGAGTGGGAGAGAGTGTGGTCTACAGTGTGAACTGTGGTCTATGGTTGGTGGCAAGGCTCCAGGATGTGTAAGTTCATTGAGGTTGGTGGGCCACACTGAGGGAGATGTTTGTGTGGGATGTGGTGGGAGGTGTGGGAAGTGGGCAACATGGGAATCCCAGTGGGTTCCGTGTAATATTTTAGGTAATCTAAGCAACTCTTAAAATATATGTATATATATATATATAAATAACATTTTTGTAAGCAAATACACATATATGCATATATATTTATATATCATTTTACAAATGTTTGTATGTATTGTGAGAATTTTGATTTTTACCCATAATAAAAATTAAAAAAAAAAACAAAAACAAAAAAAAAAAAAACAGCATGGTCACAGTGCAAATCAGAATCATTAGAAATAGCCTCCAAAGAGATCCTTTGACTATAATGTTATTTTACAGTTAAACTTATTTTGTAAAAGAATGCAAATTATAAGTAACATTAGTGAGTTGTGTGTTTGTGTCTAACTCTCTATTTGTGTCTGCCTATTTGTTCAGTATATATCTTCATACCGTGGGATGGTAATATCAAATTAACAAATGAAAATTCTTAAAAGAGCTCTATTCAAACTGTTAAAAATTAAATATGCCATTATATATGTGAATGAATATTCCTGGAGCCCAATTAGGCTAAGCAGGATGGAAAGGTCATATAGAAATCTGAATATAGAAACTATTGGGAAAGGGGAAAAGATTTTCCTAAGCTCTTTGACCTACCCAGCCCCCAGGGCCTTCTCTTTGCAAGAGCTATGAGGGAGAGGCAGATTAAATCTCTATCTTCTAGGCTGGGGAATTTAAGAATCAATTTGTCCTATAATTTCCCAATTTAAACCTTTTAAAAGACTTAAAATAAGGGTGGTTAATGATCTTATTACCTAATTTCAGCAAGTAAAGGAAAAGTCCTTGAAAACTATGGAAAGATCTTTCCTAAATTATAATGAAAACAAATTAAACAATTATAATATATTCCAGAACGTAGCAGTTAGTATGCTTTTAAGATTATTCACAGTTTTAGAATTTTATTAAAGAAAAGAGGTTTTAGCTTCCTGTAAAGGAAGGAAAAAGAATATTCATTGCATAAACTGTAATGGTTTCAGTTTTATTTAGTTTGGGTTTATCTCCCTAGGTTTATAGAACACCAAGTAAATAAATTAACATTATGCAAATATTCTTGCTGACCTGATTTTGTGATAATTAGGGTAGGCTAAACATTCACTATATTAGAAACCATGCATGTGTCCCCAGACCTAGTTTTTCTCCCTAGGTCTGGTTTTTAGAATGCTGATGATAAACTAAGCCTGATTTATTATATGACCATCCTGTATGGGAAAAGGCTTTAGGTATCTTTGGTCAATCTTAAGAGATATCTTAAGTATCTTAGGTATCTTTGGTCAATCTTAAGTCAATCTTAAGAGATATAGCAGGGGGACGGATGTGGTTCAGGTGGTTGAGTGTCCGTCTCCCATATGTAGGGACTTGGGTTCGATCACCGGGACCTCCCGGTGAAAAGAAAAAAGAAAAATATAGAAGGCGTGTGGGCCACTGGGCCCTATGTGCGGGTGCACCGTCAGGCCCCGTGAGCCATGCAGCAAGATGATGATGTAATAGGAGAGTGACACAAGGGAGAGCCAAGACGAGACGCACCAAAAAACCAGGAACTAAGGTGGCACAGGCAGTAGGATGCCTCTCTCTCACTTAGGAGATTTCAAGGATCGAATCCCAGTGAAGACAGGAGGAGAAGGATGAGAAGAGAGGGCAGAAAACGGACACAGGGAGTGAATGGACACAGAAACAGAAAAAATGGTGTGTGTGTGTAAAAATGGATAAAAGTAAATAAATAAATCCTTAATAATATGTATAGGGGAGGAAGATATGGACTATAGTTAGTAGTAATACTTTGACGATGCTTTTTCATGATTTGTTAACAAATGTTTCACGACAATGCAGGGTGTTTGTGGGGGGCTGATGTGTGGAAGCCCTGTATGATGTTATGCATGTTTGTTCTGTAAGTTCATGATGTAAACTGAACATTTATAGTTTATATTTGTTCATGTATGAATGATATACTTCAATAAATTGTTTAAAAAATTAACATTATATGTATTAAATCTTTAAGATGATGAAAATTGTAAGTTCATGTTTAATGAAATTAAGGTAAACTAAATTCCTTTGGTTGCTAATTGTAATTTAATAAGCTTATTTAAAAGTAAAGTAACTAGTCTATGTGGTTATGGTTAATTATAAGGAGTTTATAAAAGCATCTTGTAAACTGAAACATTTAAATGGCTAATTCTAGGAAGACATTATTAATTAGAAACCTGAATAGATATTAATAACAAAAAAGGAACTTCATAACAGGGAAACCTGTCAGAGGCCACCTCAATCTGCATATTAAAGTGGTAGCAAAGAAAGATAGCCTTGATTTCATTAGGAATCTTAGATTTTCATAAAATAATGCAGAAAGTAGTTTTTCCTGTACTGTTAAAGTAAAATACCTGTTAATTAATATCATCACAGTAAAGGTATAGAAGTAAAAATCAAGGTACTAAAATAGTTAAGTTTATTTGATATGTTATATATTGTATTGGATGTGTTTAGAAGGTGTATAAAGATTAAATAGTGATAGACTTCAGTATTGTCAAACTCTCTTGTGCATTCAAACCAGGCCCAAATACCCTGCATAGTGCCTCCCCATTTGAGTTATTGGTTTGGTCAGTCACTGTGACCCCTAAAACAATAAAAGTATCTACTACATCTCTGAACATGCTCCTGAAGTGGTTGGGGAGTACATTGCAGGTTCAAACTCCTGCAGCGGCTGACAATGTCTCAGTATGGCCAGGTGTACAATGGACATTGCCTCCAGACTGGCTCTGTTTCATAGTGCCAAAGGGTGCTATGTACCAGGCCAGTGAAACACTGGAGCCTGCCTTCCTAGCTTCTCTCTAGGATCAACTGTGCCGCAGCAAGCTGGCTATGTGAAGAGCATACCAAGGGAAGCAATGATTGCCAGAGTGATATAAGTAGAACTTAAACACAATAGGCATTATGGCCTGCTCCCATGGAGAGATAACATGTGTGGTATTGCAAACCTGGAGCTTAGATCTATTAACTGCAGCTCAAAGAGGAACTTGTGCATTGATTGGTATTAAGTAATATACCTATAATGCCTGATGATTATGATGATATCTTTTCTATTCTAGATCATATGCAGAAGGATACTGAACATGTTAAAAGCCCTGGTTAATTTAATACATTTTCTAAGTAGTTAATGAACATGCCCATAAAGTAAAGGAATGATTCTCTTAAGTACTGTCTTTATTTTGTTTGCCATATGATTGTCTTTTTGTTGCCTATACTGTCTTTGTGAGTTTATGTCTAAGGCAGTGCCTCTCTTCATACCTCTCCTAGCTGTCCTAAGCATAACAACTGCTGTGGGAACTGGGGTTGGCAGTTTACACCCAAATCTAGCAGGTCTACCACAATCTCTCTCTAGAGTTAACCAACAGCATAAAAGAACTCAAGGAAGAGTGCTGTTTCCCTTCAACTTTGGGAGGATGCATCCTCTGAAGGCACCTGGCTTTTCTCATTCTTGTGGTCCAATATGTCATGACTGGCCTCCTTTTTGGGCCTGCTTACCACCATCTTCTTTATCCTTTTAGTAGGACCATGTATCTTAAATTCTAACTAGATTTATTTCTTACAGAATCAACACCTTATTAGTCATGCGGGGATTTTATCCACTTCCAACCAGGGTGCTGGTTTTACACCTTGTCAGGTAGGACCTACTCCCCCTAACCAGCAGGAAGTAGCTACAGAAGACTGACCATTGCCCTTCAGCACCCCTTTAAGAATAAGGGTGTAAACCCTCTGAGGGGGGAGTTGAGGCAGGTTAGTATAGGGAAAGGGAAGGCTTGGGTCACAGCTGAAGATCCAGCAGACAACATGGCCAACAGACAACATGACTGACAGACCATATGTCCATGAGATCCCACCCAGAAACCTCCTGAGAAGAAGGCTACTGAAAAAATCCTGTGAGATCCCAGTCATGAGAATTTCATTTGGAATGAGAGGTAAAGCTCTGGATACCCTCAAAAGTCCTCACCATTGGCCCCCTGAGAAATGACAGGTGGGGCAACCAATCAGAACAGCAAACAGCTGGGGGAGGAGGAAGCTCTGACTGGGGGGCCCGTGTGTGCAACTCACTCTGCAGTATGCCTGTGGCCCAAGACTCAGACCGTGTACTTTTCTTGTTTCTTAATAAACTCTTTACTCCCTTGCCTACCCTATGGCATGTCCATAAATTCTTTTATGTGACATAAGCCAAGAACTTAGAAGCCCAGAAACCAGAGCCATCTGGTAACACTGGGTTCAATCCCCAGTACTTCCTAAAAAAAAAAAAAAAAGTTAGATTTCTTTATGATCACTTTGTGTGTGTGTACGTGTGTGCACATTTTGTGACTATTGAGGCTACCTGGTTGGGGAGAAGGAGCATTCAACCTCCTGCCTTTGGATGAATTCCCTGGCAAGTCTGTAGGTTTGTGGACCATTCGAAATTAGGAAACTGCGTTAAGAGATATAGTCATAGATTCATATCTGTAGAAAACTAATTCCCAGTTGACATATTGGGATAATATGGGATGCATTAAGAGATGTATTAGTATCTTTTTAAACAGATAATTGTTTTGACAGTAATTTAACACACCCCAAACAAAGCCATAAAGTAAACACACTTAGCCCAGTAATGTAAAGACTAAATTTTGGACTTATAAACCTTCAGGCAAAAATTCTCCAAAGCCACTCATCCTTTGCTAATTGCAAAGTAACTGTTTCTTTCATTTTTTGAAATGCAAGGCAATAATTTATTTACATCTATGGAGAGAGAATTTTTAAAATTTTTTTAAGTTTTTTCTTTTTGGTGTACAGTTCTATGAGTCCCCCCCCCCCCACTTGTTGTCTGTGTCCATTCACTGGGTGATCTTCTGTGTCTGTTTCTTGCCTTCTCTTCTCATTTTTCTCCTTCAGGCTTCACTGGGATTCAATCCTAGGGACCTCCGATGTGGGAGAGAGGCACCCTGTCACTTGTGCCACCGCAGTTCCTGGTTTCTGGCATCTTCACTCTCCCCTGCATCTCTCTTTTGTTCTTTCATCATCTTGCTGCCTGGCTTGCCACGTATCCATGTGGGCCTGGCTCACTGCACCAGCCCGGCTCGCCTGCTTGCCTTTTTTTGTTTGTTTGTCTTTTACCAGGAGGTCCCGGGGATCGAACCTGGGTCCTCCCATATGGTAGATGGATGCCCAACCACTTGAGCCCTATCCGCTTCCCTGGAGAGAGAATTTTAAACATGTTGGAAGGTGATGATTTTTTTCCCCTTTGATGTTTTTCTTTTTCTTTTTAAAAAAATTTAAAATTTTTTTATTTTTAGGAGGTACCTGGGATTGAACCTGGGACCTTGTACATGGGAAACAGATGCTCAACCACTAAGCCACATGTGCTCCCTGGCATTTGTTTTCTTTAAGCATCAAACAGGGATGGATTTTATGTAGTTACCCTTTATTGAGTTCCTATAATATGCAGATACTATGTTATGAGTTTTCAATAATTCAGTACTTTATTGTCCTCAAAGAGCCTTGCAAAATAGGTATTTTTATCCATGTTTGGTAGAGAAGGAAACTGAGCTTAGAGAGGTCAAGGAACTGCCCAATGTCACGACAGGAAATGGTGGAGTAGGCAGGCATTCAAACCCAGGTCTGGCACGAACATTCGTGCATCTCCCATCTTCCACCCCCACTATACTACACTTTTTTTTTTACCGGGAGGTCCCAGGGATCGAACCCGGGTCCCTCCATATGGGAGACGGACGCCCAACCAGTTGAGCCACATCCGACCCCAACACTTTTTAATCTTCAGGGAGTTGGCAGGTTTGCCTGTGTAAAGAGAGAATCTGTGTTTCCAGGAAAAGAGAAATGGGTTATTATTGAAATTAAAGTATGTTAAAAAAAAAAAAAAAAAGCCATTTAAATGACATAAATATATCGAAGACCAACATGTTTTTAGACATGAAAATCCCAATAGTTCAGTTCAAAGATGCCCAGAGGCTCTATTAGCAGCTACCACTTTCATTTTACAAGGACCTAGATATCCTTATTGCCACTACCAATAACCACAGAGATTTTTTTTTAAAGTCCTGAGTCAATACCTTCCATTCTCGAGATATAAAGTCTGTGCTGTGTGAATATTTGCGCTGTCCTGATTTTGTGATAATCAGGGTAGGCTAAACATTCACTATATTAGAAACCATGCATGTGTCCCCAGACCTAGTTTTTCTCCCTAGGTCTGGTTTTTAGAACGCTGATGATAAATAAAATAAGCCTGATTTATTATATGACCATCCTGTATGGAAAAAGACTGTAACTCTGGGTATCTTTGGTTAACCTCAAGAAATATAACAAGGGGACAGATGTGGCTCAAATGGTTGGGTGTCTGTCTCCCATATGGAAGGACTTGGGTTTGATCCCCGGGACCTCCTGGTAAAAATAAAAAAAAGAAAAATATAGAAGGCATGTGGGCCACCCAGGCCCCGTGCATGGGTGCACCACCAGGCCCCGTGAGCCATGAGCAAGATGATGATGTAATGGGAGAGTGACACAAGGGAGAGCCAAGATAAGATGTGCCAAAAAACCAGGAACTAAGGAGGTACAGGCGGCAAGATGCCTCTCTCCCACATCGGAGCTTCCGAGGATCGAATCTCAGTGAAGACAGGAGGAGAAGGATGAGAAGAGAGGGTAGGAAATGGACACAGAGAGTTGCCCATCGAATGGACACAAAA
This sequence comes from Tolypeutes matacus, assembly GCA_026826555.1. Classification (NCBI taxonomy): domain Eukaryota; kingdom Metazoa; phylum Chordata; class Mammalia; order Cingulata; family Chlamyphoridae; genus Tolypeutes; species Tolypeutes matacus. Next base: position 747,972 of record JAKSZT010054393.1, read on the forward strand.
ACAGCAAAAACGGTGTGTGTGTGTGTGTATAAAAATGGATAAAAGTAAATAAATAATAAACAAATCCTTAAAAAAAAAAAAAAAAAACAAGTCTGTGCTCTCTTAAATATCCAGTGCCTAATTTTCATAACTATCTGCTAGCATAGTATGGATTATGCTGTGGTAGGGAGCAACTCCAAAAATCTTAGTGGCTTAACACAATAAAGGCTTATTTCTTGCTCATACAAAATTTGTTGTGGCTCTCAGGACATCTGCCACCCATATGGTAACTCAGAGTCACAGGCTGCTTCCCTCTTTTGGCTCTTCCATCTCAACACAAGGCTTCTTCCACAATTGCAATGGCAGGGTAGAAGAGATGTGAGAATCATAAACAGCTTTTCACTGTCACAGTACAGAAATGACTCGTCACTTCTGCTCACATTTCCTTAGCCAAAATAGTTACATGACTGCCCAACTGCAAGGGAAGCTGAAAAACAGTCTTCTGTGTGCCTGGAAGAAGAGGAGAACCAGATATTGGTGGACACTAGTAACGTCTACATAATAATCTGCTTTATCCATGTCTTTTATATAGGCATAGAAATAACTATTTGGAAACAGAACTGCTTATTCTAGGTGGGTAGCCAGTGGCCACATGGACTTCTCTTTTCTGAGCATGCTGCTGCTTGAGCTTACCAACACAAATATACTTCCATTTCTCCAGCTTCTCTCTTCTCTTCTTTAGTGAGAAGACATATAGAAACATGTGAGTTTGCATGTGGGGGAGCAAAGAGGGGAGGAGGATACCCTTCAATGATGAGAGGGAAGAAAGAAGGGAAAACTAAAACTCATAGGCTACACATCATTTTCCTCTGTCACCTTGGTTTTATCCCAAATCCTAGTTCATCTCTCTTTCCCCTAACCAGATCCCTTTCTCACTCTTCAATAAATGCTCAAGAAAGTTGGAATCTTGAAATTCTTCTGAACATAAATGGATCCTCTTACATTCTGTAAGCATATTCTGTGCATACTGTAGAAAAGACTTGTTATTAGCACCTATGTGCAGATTTTGCCTATCACTACCTGTAAGAATATAAGATTAAAAACAGAGAAGGAAATAGTAGGAAGGAGTTTTGTCTTTTAAGACCTATTTTCCCATAGTTTCTAGAAGGAAAATCCTTAGGAAATCCTAGTAGGTATGTAATTATCTGGAACAGATAATTGGAGAAAACTGTGAGAGTCTATTTTATACCAAACCACTGTGGATCTAACTCTTTCCAACACACGGTCTTAACTTTTGTGAAGTGAGTCAACTACTGGCTCAGAGAGTAGAGTAACTCTATTAACACTGTGGAGACTGAAGGAGGAAGGCCTTTGGAGACAGAGGAAGACCAACAGACTGAGTAGGACCTTGTGGGGGAGTTCTTACTCCTCACAGCCTCTGCCTCTCACTCTTTCAGCCACCAACTCTGCTTGGGAATCCCATTACCATGTTTACTATTTCTACAGGGAAATGGATCCTGTGGGCTAAACAACTAACAAAGACTTTGGGATTACAAAGTATTTTCAAGTTGGGAGAATGTTTTTTTATACTATTGATTATGGGGAAGGAATATAAGGAAAAATTACTAATAATAGCATTATCTAAGAACTAGGGATTGCCTTTTTTTTTTTTTTTTTACTTTACTCCATTTCCCATTATATATTATAATATATACTACATTAAAATGTAGTGTAGTGCAGAAAATTTTGGGGAAAAAATAATCAAAATTGGATAGCACATAAATGAGTTGGTGGTTGGTCCTAATTACTTGCCTTCTGCTATGGCTGTATACCTGATTGCTGCTGGTTGTTAATACTGGCTAGCTCATAAAAACATAATACCTGTACATGGTAAGAAATTAAAGTGGACTATAATTAATTTATGTGGTTGTATTAGTCAGCCAAAATGGGTACAGATGCAAAATACCAGAAATCTGTTGGCTTTTATAAAGGGTATTTGGGGTAGAAGCTTTCAGTTACTAGGCCATAAAGCATAAGTTACTTCCCTCGCCAAAGTCTATTGCTACGTGTTGGGGCAAGATGGCTGCCAACATCTGTCAAGAGTTCAGGCTTCTTGGGTTCCCTTCTTCCTGGGGTTCTGTTTCTCTCAAGGCTCAGCTGCTGTGCTCTCTCCACAAGGCCAGCTGTAGACTATCAGGCTAACAGGTCTGTCTCTCTCTCCAGGGCTTCTGCCGTGTCTAAGGAGCCATCTGTATTCCTCCGTGTTCTTCTCCTGTGTGCTCACTTTCTGAGCTCCAGCTCAAAAACTCCCAACTCTGTCCTTTACCATGTCTTTTCTCTCTGAGTCCCTGCCCACCAAGGGGTAGGGACTCAATGCCCTACTGACTGGCCCAATCAAAGCCCTAACCATAATTTAATCAATTAAAAGTGATACCTGACAGAATAGTTTATAAACATAATCCAATAACTTTTTGGAATTCATAAACAATGCCAAACTGCTAGTGGTTTTTGATCTTTTCAGAATAAAGAGGTTTCTTGCTTTATTAAGCACTCTTTACATCTGCAAAATGGACTCTTTTCTACACCTTTAGCCAATACTTCTTAGCAGTTTTTTTTTTTTTTTTTTTTAAGATTTTATTTATTCATTCATTTATCCCCCTCTTGCTGCTTGTGCTCACTGGGTCAGCTAACCACGTCGTGCGGGCGGGCTTGCCTTCACCAGGAGGCCCCGGGAACCGAACCCGGGGCCTCCCTTATGGTAAACGGGAGCCCTACTGATTGAGCCACAGCCGCTTCCCGTTCTTAGCAGTTTTGAATTGGGGTGGGGGTAAGAGTGGTGTGGGGTATTTTCACAACAGTTACCAAACAACTTTATCTACACACATTCTTCCCCAAACCTTATCTAGTTTGGATGTTGGTGAATTACTATGGTTTTTGTTTGGTAATGATTATTGTGTAAGGTGCGAGGGGCTTCATCTTGAAAAACATGTTTGTAATGCTCAAAACTAATCTTAACTAGTGGAAGTGACACATTTATTTTGAAAATACAATTAGTGTAATTAATTTTCCCTCCCCCCCTCCCTTTTTTCCTCCCCAAATATTTAAGATAACTGTCTTCTTACATAGAGGATTATTATGTTCAGGTATTAGGAGAATCCAAAGATACACAACACTTGGATTCTTACCCTTTCAAGAAGAGTAGTAAGAAAGGGTTACTAGTGAAAGCAAAGCAGCCATGCTGAATATGGGGCCAATATTGGACAACCAAGAAACAACTTTGTAATTTTAGTCAACTTTTAAAAGAGTTAATTGTCCAGGGGACCTAGTCATTTGTGTCAAAGTGCTCTACCATGTCCTTAGTCATTAAAATGAAACCAATTTTTCATAAAGTCAAACCAAGTATATCTTGTCTTTGTCCTTCTCATTTCTCTTTAATTTAGATCCTTTTTTTGGATGCCATACATTTTCATTTCCCCCATTCATCTTCTCTTACTCAGTTTCTTCGTTTTTACCTGGTTGTCCCAACTTCCCAATCTTTTGCAATTCTTTTCCCAGCCAACTCTTCCTCCCCAGTAATTCCCCAGAATGGGGTTATGTTGTGTAAATCTTGGAAAGGACACTAATACAAAGGCCCAGGAAACCACGCACTGGGTTCTTAAATTCCATCTTTCTCAAATGCTTAAGCTACACCTAAGGCCCGACTGAGCAGCCAGGAAGACTGGGCTCTAGCCCAGGTGGCAGCGACGCACAATTAAATCCTGCAAGCAGCACCTGCAAAAGAGAGGGGCAGTAAGGTCAGCAATAGAGCAAGCGAATCCCCGGAAGAGCCACAAGGGTGTCCACCACAGGCAGACGCTGATAGTTTGCACCTCCCACACTCCCCGCGGAGGCAGACATTCACGGCTGGCCCAACATGGCGCCGTCCCAGAGGCCGCCTCGGCGTGGAGGCGGCGCCGCGTGCCTCACGTGACCGCTCCCCCCTCCGGTCGCACTGCCTCTGCTGCCGAGGCTCGCGCCGAGAGCCCTGAGGTCGCGCAGACGGTGCCCTTCTCCCGCTAGAGGAGTCCTCCTCTGTCTCCGCATAGCCGCAAGGCTCACTCCCAGCGGCGGAGGGCCGGAGCGGGGACAGGAAAAGGGGCGCCAGTAGTGTAAAGGCAAAGAGGGGCTGCGGAACGGGGGCCGCAGCACCCGGCGCCAAAGTGGGAGGACGGAGTGCCCAGCGAGGGGCCGGACCGGAGGAGACCGCCTGGGTGTCCTGGCGGATGGCCGTGGGGGAGGGGGAGGTTGTTGGGCAGATTCAGGGGATTCCGCCCAAGCAATGGTCACCGTCGGGGATTCCAGGGTCCCCTCAGGGCTTGGGCGTTTCACGGGTTTCTCTTCGCCAGTCAGCCTCAAAGGCAGCAGGATTGAAAAATAGCTCCAGCCAAATGTTTGTTTCCCTCTAAGAAGAGGAATGAGCCCGTCAGCCCGAGGGGACTGGAGAGGGATGCCCCATCCCTCTGGGAACTGATAGGGCAGGGGTTGAAGAGGACGGCAGGAGCGGAGAGCGCCTTCCGTGCCCATCAAATGCCGCCTTCTGGATTTCTATCTTTGCTAAGTGGGCTTGGCCGCGCTGACCACCCGGAAGGAGGGACAGACGACGCTCGGCGGGCTCTGACCGCGCAGCTTTCATGTGGCTGCTGACGGAGACCCAGGGGGGGACTGACATGGGGCGCAGCCTAGTCTCCCTCCCTCCCCGCCTCCCAGGCGTCGGGGTTGGAGATGTGGAGACGTGAGGGGACCCATCAGCTGCCCCGGGTTCACCAGAACCCCGCCAGGCACCCGAGCGTCCCTTCGCGCCCGGGGGAGGAGAGGTTCCGCGCGGGCTCTGAAGCGGGTTGGCTGGCAGGTAGCGAGCGGAGCCGGAGCCCCAGCCTCGCCATGGGGCATAACGGGAGCTGGATCTCCAGAAACTCCAGCCAGCGGCTCAACGCGTCCGGCGCCGAGGCAGAGGGCGCGAACCGCAGCGCGCTCGGGGAGCTGGGCGAGGCGCAGCTGTACCGGCAGTTCACCACCACGGTGCAGATCGTCATCTTCATAGGCTCGCTACTCGGTAAGCCACTCACGGGGCGTCTCCGGCGGGGAGCTCCCCAAAGGCACAGACTCGCGAGAGCAGGGATCTGGTGTCGCCGGAGCCGTGGTGGGTCTTGGGGTGCCTGGCATAGTGCAGGTAGTTGAAGGAGGTTTAGGAATCCCGGCGTAACTGCAGTGAAGTTTTAAGCACAGTCGACTCTAGCTGTCAAGCTGGAAACAGACTAATTCTAATGGGGTTTTCTCTTGGCCAGATGGTCGGTGCCTGGTCCAGGCGGAGGTCACCCTCTTCAGAGCCCTGGCAGAACGCTCCGGGATGGGTGCAGGGTTGTGCACACCATTCATTACTTCCCGGGTGCCAGCACGGAGCTCTGGCCCGAGCTCTTGTTTACAAATAGCGAGGAACAGAGCTTCTGTGGGAATTTGTTGCAGATGACTGGAATGAATGTTACCCGCTCTGTTAAAGACGTGTTTTGTGCTCCCAATCTATTCCCTATATTCCCTATATATAAAATTATTTTGAAAGAGCCTTGCTTGCTCCTTTATGGCTTGCGTCTTCGGAACTGACCTGCTGGTAAACAACCCTGTGAAATTAAACTCTGTTGCTTTCAGCTATTTTTAAAAACCCCAAACAAAACAAAACCCACTCGACTTCCCACCTATCTATGTTTTGTTTGAAGTACAGAGTAAGGACATGATTAACAACAGAACAGGTGTATTTGTTGTTCAGAGAAGAAATGATCAACGAACTGAAATGAGTGGCTTGTAAAAACGTTTGCCCATCAGTGTGAAAATTACTGGTACTTGTGGTAGCTACTCTTTATTTAAAATAATAAACGATATAATCTGTATTCTTTTGTTCTGAGGTTTGTTGAACATGCTACATACTAGTTAATATGTGGCTCCCCTTTAAATATAAAGTTTCTGATGTAGCTTTTTTTTTTTTTTTTGGAGGTACCGGGAATTGAACCCCCGGACCTTGTACACATGAAGCATGTGCTCAACCACTGAGCTACATCTGCTTCACCATGTAGAATTTTTAAGGATGTAAAAAGATTGTTTATGATTATATATGGTACTATAGCCAAAAGCAATCTTAAAGTTTCAAAGTAGGAATGTATTACGTTTTGGAGAAATTAGTGAATTTCCATGGAAACCAGGGTTACTGACATCGACAGGACTGTCTTGGGAAGAATTTTAGTGTTTGGAATTTCCCTTCATAGTTTCTCTAATTGTCATCATCCCATCCCACTCAATATTTAGTCATCCACTTAGGCCAGAAATGCCATGTCTAGATTTTTAAAAAAGATGTATTTTTATGAGTGGAATGTTAAATGCACATTAACAAGCAAAATCTGTTTTCCAAATATCAGCATTCATTTGACGGACACTTATTGAGCATCTAATAGGTACCAGGCATTAGGTATTGTAAAATGAGTTAAATTCCAGTATTGTCATATGCACTTAAAGTGTAGGTTATCATGGAGATAGTAGAAGTGGATGCATTTATATTTCTGCAGTTTTTTATTTTTTTTATTTTTTATTTATTTATTTTTTTAATTTTTTTTATTATGGGTAAAAATCAAAATTCTCACAATATATACAAACATTTGCAAAATGATATATAAATATATATGCATATATGTGTATTTGCTTACAAAAATGTTGTTTATATATATATATATATATACATATATTTTAAGAGGTGCTTAGATTACCCAAAATATTACACGGAACCCACTGGGATTCCCATGTTGCCCACCTCCCACACCTCCCATCACATCCCACACAAACATCTCCCACAGTGTGGCCCACCACCCTCAATGAACTTACACATCCTGGAGCCTTGCCACCAACCATAGACCACAGTTCACACTGTAGACCACACTCTCTCCCACTCAGTTCTGAGTGGTGTGTGCTGATTTAAAATGGCCTACATCCGTTGCCACAACAGTACTCAGGACAACCTCCAACTCCCAAAGAAGCCACTGTATTTCAACTACAGTTTTTTATTTTAACAACAGATATATATTTTTCTGTTTCCCCCAGCCCCAATATTATACCATTTTGGCAAAGTGAAATAAATTTGCTTTTTCTCTTTTTGTGTATGTTTTTTTTTTTAAAGCAGTTTTATTGAGCTATATTCACATACCATACAATCTATCCAAAGTGTACAATCAGTGGTTTTTAGTATAATCATAGTGTTGTGCATTCATCACCACAAAAAATTTTAGAACAATTTCATTACTCCACACTCCTTGGCAGTTACCTCTTAATCCCTCTATCCTTCCCCAGTCCTACATAACCACAAATCTAATTCCATCTTTATAAATTGATTTATTAATAAACTTTTAGTGGTATTATGCAACTATACTGGAACATGTGTCGGCCGCTTCTAGTACTAAGTAAGTAGAAGAGTTTACCCTGTCTTTTTTTTTTTTTTTTTTTTATCTTTTTCCAACTTATATAGACAGAAAAGGTTTTTTTTTTTAAAGTTTTATTTATTTATTCATTTATCCCCCCCTTGCTGCTTGTGCTCGCTGGGTCAGCTAACCACGCCGTGCGGGCGGGCTTGCCTTCACCAGGAGGCCCCGGGAACCGAACCCGGGGCCTCCCATATGGTAAACGGGAGCCCTACTGATTGAGCCACAGCTGCTTCCCTTGCCCTGTCTTAATTAAGTCTTACACTTGATGTTAGGACCGGCACTGAAATGAAATCCCATAAGCTGGCCATAAGGACAAGACTCTTAGAGCAGAGGTCATACAGGTACTTGACAAAAAGTGAAACAAATAAACAAAAACATAAAACAAACCAGGTCCAGAGTCTTTGGGTGCTAGGTGAGGACAAGAAAAACCTTAGTCCTTTTGTATGATAAGGCTCTTCTTTCCTTAGAGCAATTATAGTTGTATTCTAGTCTGCATTGTCCAGTATGGAAGCCACTAGCCCTGTATGCCTATTTAAAATAAATTTAAAAATATTAAAACTTCATTTCTTCAGATGCATTATGTGCGATTCAAGTGTTCAGTAGCCACATGTGACTATTAGATTGGACTGTGCAGATATAGAGCATTCCCACTACTGCATAAAGTTCTAGCGGATGGTGCTGGTCTAGGTTCTAGACCTAATAGCTTTTTGACTGATAGTTAAATTAATAATTTAGTTTTTACATCTTTGATTTTAGATGGGAGAGGGGTGCAGGGCAGGGGAAGATATTATATTCCCCAAGAATTTCCAGTGATTTTAGAGACACTTAGAATTGTTAAATTATTTATTTCTACCACTAGATTCACTATTCACTAATTTAGAAATAATAATTTACAGCTAACTTGAATATAATGCTTTCTATGTGGCAAGTACTGTGCTTTATGCTAAATGCTCATTGAATTCTCCTAAGAACTCTGGGGTTGTCTTACTGTTAATATCTCCATTTTACATATTAAGGAACTAAGTGAGGCACACATAGGTTAAGATACTTGCCCAAGGTCACCGAATGAGTAGCAGGGTTGAGATTTAAACCCCAGCCATCTGGTTGTAGAGGCTATACTCTACCTCCTAGGAGGAATGCATTTACCTGTTTACACAACTGTTTGATGTTCCCACAGTATAGTTTATTATTATTCTTTAGAAACACTTGATTTCCTTTCTTTCTGCACTGATTTCTTAAACTTCTGGCATGATGGGCTGTTGAATCCTTCAAAGCAATGCCATGTAGATTTTACGCTGACCCCATGCAAACTAAATTGGGAAGTGGCAACTTGTTGCAGTCCATTCAGTTCAAAGGTGCAGCAACAGCTGAATGGGTCCAGTCTGATACACAGAATTGGGAAAACTGGCATCTGACTCAGCATTATTTACCATGGGCTCAGGAGGTGGGCATCAGTCTAACTTTAGATAAAAAGGCAGGACAATGAATGAGAACATTGGTAGTTTTAATATTAAAGAAAAATGGTGTTGCTAGAAATTTTCCCATAGTTTGACTTTAAGAGTTGGAATACTGTGGAAATAGAAGGCAGAGCCTGTGTGAAAATGTTAGTTCTGCTTCCCATGTCCTTTCCATTTATGAAGCGTGCAATGGATTCAGGAATTTCCAGATAAATCTGCCCTTATTTCAGCTCTTTTCCACACAACACCTTGAGCCACTTGCAAAAACTGCTTTTGTAGATGTCTCCAAAGTAGAGAATGATTTTCCCTTTGATCTTTGGTCATGCCCAGTTTGACCTAGGGGGTATGTTTTTGTCTCTTCCACATTACTTGGGCCATTCTAAGAGAGATTTCCATTAGTTCCTTTTTATTCTCAGAAGAAGCATAAATCTAAATAATTTTTTAGAAATGAAGTGTGCAAAAAATAATTTTTTAGAAATGAAGTGTGCAAAAGTGAAAAGTTTTCTTGTTTCCTTAAAAGTTTAGCTGAATCATATTGTATTGAAGTTACAAGTGATTTATAGGGAAATGACATCAGACAGACTCAAGCAATGCTTTGACTACACTTAATTCTGAGGAATGCTGGGAAGCAGTTCTTCCTGGCCAGCACTGAAAAGTTGTTTCACTAAATTAGAGACACCCTGAAAAAACTTTTAGATTAAACCACAGGTTTAATACAATTTTAAATAAAATCCTAACAATGGTTGAATGTCAGTTTGGAATTCATGCTTTTTCTGATTATTTCTCATGAAAGGTTCCATTCCATGGGCAAATTTATAAAGGTAGAGACATTTAACCTGTTGTTACAGTCTTTCTTTCTCTCTCCCTCACTTTTTTTTTCCTTTTGAGTAGTTTTAAAAATAACAAAAAATATTAACAAATTATCACAGACCCACCACATCGAAATAACAAATGTTAACATATTGTCATATTTGTTTCATATCTTTTTTTTTTTTTAGATTTATTTTATTTATATTTATTTCTCCCCACCCCCTCATTGTTTGCATTTGCTATATCTGTTCATTGTGTGCTTGCCTGCCTTTTAGGAGGCACCGGAACCTCCCATGTGAGAGGGAGGTGCCCAATCACTTGAGCCACCTCTGCTCCTTCGTATCTTTTTTAAATTTTATAAAAATGAACAAAATGTTACAAGTGCAATTAAATTTTCCCTGTTCCTCTCCCCAATCCATTCTCATCCTCTTTCAGAGGTAGTTGCTATGCTTAATTTTGTATACAATATAAATTTCTTCCCCGTTGTTGTCCTTTTGTTTCTACTTGACTCTGGCTGTGAAGTTTTTGCGAGCTGATACTTAGTCATTGCCTATTGCATGGAAAGATGAATCTGTATACAATGCTGATTTCCAAATGATGGTTACCAGGTCTAGTAAGACATACAAGGAAGTTTAGAACATTTATAGAGGGCTTTTAAGGAGGAAAGACAAAGAGAGTGTTGCTAATGGAAGATGGCTGCTTCCTGTGCAGTTTAGTTACTCCTACTCATCTGCAAACATGGTAACTACCAACCAAGAATACTGCTTTAGCTTTACATTTACACTATATCACATTATTTCATTCAATTGTCATAATAACCTTGTAAAATAATGTAAGGGACATTTTCTGTTTTTATTTTTTCAGCACACCCCTTCCTCCTAACAGCACCTCCCCTCCTCAATAATATGTATACACCCATTGGTGAACCTACCTTTTAGTTTTCGTTAGGGTTCTTAGGTGCAGACAACAGAACCTACTGTCAAAAGTAGACACAGCTATAAAACTATTTGGGAAAGAAAAACATTTACTTGTAAAGATGGATTGCAAGGGGGTCCAGGCTTTAGAAGAACTGGCTTGCCAAATTAAACACACAAAGATATTTAAAAGAAAACAACTATAAGATTATCAGGTTTACAGTTACTCTGTTCTTGGTGGAAAAAAGCAGTTTTCTTACATGAATGTCATAACCTCAAAGATTGTGTCATGTCTTCAGATATCAGCATTGCAAAAGTTTTTTCTCCTAGGAGTCATTAACTTACAGGAAAGACTCAAAATTTCATTTATTTTGGAAACTAGAACTAAATACAGTGGGCCTGGGTTTTTAATGTGTCCTTTTTTGGTGGTGGTAGTGGCTCAGGGTGCAAATGTTTTTTCTTCCTGACTGTGGGACATAATGTGCACATTTTTCCATACTGCAGCAGGGCAAGGTGTTAATTTTGCTTCTACACCAATCTAGCCAGTTTATGAAGAAATGAATTATTACAGGGTTGCTGTTAAAGTTTCCCAGCTGCTAAAACAAATACTGTATATTGGGTTGGCATGGTTTTGAGGCAAGGAAAAGTCTCAAATCGAGGAATCAGCAAGGCCATGCTTTCTTCCTGAAGACTGTGGCATTCTGTGGCTGGCCGCTGGCTTTTCTGTCACATGGCAATGTCTTCTCCTTTCTCCTCCAGATTAAATTGATTTCTGGCTTCTTCCCATGGCTTTCTCTCTTTTTGTCTGAATTTCATTCTGTTTATAAAGGACTCCAGTAATCTGGATTAAAGTTCATCCTGATTAAGTTGGGCCACACCTTAACTGAAGGAACATCTTTAAGAGATTCTATTTATAATAGGTCCATACCCACCAGAACCCATTTGGACCAAGACCAAGGACATGTCCAAACTGGGGGATACAATTCAACCCACCACAGTTGCTTTCTGGGAATCAAGCTTGGATCCCACAGATCTAGGGACACAGCTAAGAAATATGCACAAATACATCACTTGGTTCTAGGAGAAACCATGAAGCTGTTACCCTGTACCACTGATGATGTGAGGGATTAGATCCTAGAACCTTTGAACATAGCTGGCCCAGAAGAACCAAAGGTGTCTGGGATTTTACTGTGCTTACAAAATTATCTGATGACACCGTACCTAAACACCACTTCATGTTAATCATGTCCACTTTCCTTGGGTATATCTGCTTGGCAGAGAAAAACGCTGCAGCCCAGCTGCAAGACTGTCTAAAAAGTGTTTTTAGCTTTCTACCCTTTGTAGCAGAGGGTAGCAAATGGTTGGAGGATAAAGGACGGAATGTTGAGTGAGCCAAACTGTAGTATATGCCACTTTCTACTTCATGTGCTTTCCTATATGACTGCCCCTCACAGTACTCTCCTTGACTTCACTCCCACCCTGGGACATGATCCAGGCCTTGCTGATCCCACAATTCTATTCCCTGTCCACAGTGATTGGCTCAGGGATGCTCATGGGATCGAAGCTTGGGCAATTCAAGTCCTTGCTATGGAGATGCTGAGCAGAGATAATGGAAACCAGGAGCTGTCTGCTCAGGAGCATGTAAGGCCAACACAGAGAAAATAGCAGAACTGAGAGATGGAGAGAGGGAGGGGGGATGGGTGAAGAGAGAGAGAGAAAGAAAGAAAGGAAAGAAAGAAAAAGAAAGAAAGAAAGGAAAGGAAGGAAAGGAAGGAAGGAAAGGAAGGAAGGAAAGGAAGGAAGGAAGGAAAGGAAGGAAGGAAGGAAGGAAGGGAGGGAGGGAGGGAGGGAGGGAGGAAGGGAGGAAGGAAGGAAGGAAGGGAAAGGAAAGGAAAGGAAAGGAAAGGAAAGGAAAGGAAGGAACCTGATGTCATTGTTTGAGTCCCTGGAGGTCCTGAGCCTAGTACCACCCTTGCATTTTCCAATTACATGTACAAAACAAACACCCCCTCCCTCAAAGCCAACCAATCAAACAAAAAACACTACTTCTTGTTTTACTTAAATTTGTTTGAGTTGGATTTCAGTCACAACAGAAACATCCTGACTGATATATAGAGTATTTTTGTCACTATTCCTTTACAACATTTGGGCAAATAAGTTCAGAGTGATTGGTGTCTTGATTTATAACACATTCCACAGCCAGGCAGGGCCTGATGTGATTCAAGTCTGAAGGTTCAGGAAAGAACAATAGCTGAAATCCAGGGCCACTGGAGAACTGGGCAGGGTCGTGGGATGGGCTGATAGCTGGAAAGATGACGAAAGTTCTGGCAGTTGATGAGGTCAGGAGTGGAATGTCATTCTCAGGCTCAGAGGTAGGGTCTGAGAGTAAGAACCCAGTAGTACTGTAAAGGAGGGTGTACAGAGGCAGAAGCCAGAGAAGATCCAGCTAGATAAGTGGCAACTGTCCTGAATCAGCATATGGCCTCTCTTATTCTTTTCTCTTTTGGTTAAACATTCTTTTTTATTTATTTTTTTTATCAACAACAATTTCCATGTAAACAGATAAATAACTATCCATAAATGGTTATTGATATAAATGGTTGTTCAATTAATGTAAAAACTTAGTAGCAAGAAAGAAAAGATCTGGCTGGGTTAGAAAAAGGAAACATATCTATTGTTAGATGTAGCCTCCCAAGAGATGAGCCCAACAGTCTCTGAACCATAATCTGGCTTGGCTTCCCTGTGTGATTATAGAGCTTTTGAGGAGGCCAGTGGTCAAGGCTATAGATGAGTCTTAGGAAATTCAGCCCTTGCCACAGGGCATCTGATGGACTGGGATGAGGTTCTGGACATCTGCAGGCAAATGGTCTAGAATGAACTGCTCTGTGTTTTTTGCTTTGCACTTCACCACAGCTGGTGCTCAGCTTTCAGGATGGTCAAAGCAGAATATTTCTGTGGGGGTGAAATGAGTGTCCTCAGGTGTTCTAAGCTCGGGGTATGGCAGGGAGAGCGGGTGCTTTGTCAGCACAAGTTCAGATAGGAATCTGGGCCACACTCACCCAGGCATTGTTTTTTTTTTTTACCGGGAGGTACCGGGGATCGAACCCCAGTCTCTCCATATGGTAGACGGACGCCGAACCTTTTGAGCCACATCCGTTTTCCCAGCAGGCATTGTTAAGTTAAATAGACAATACAAAAGCAGAAGGCACAGAGCAAGTGGAGGAAGATGGAGAGGAGCAAACCAGCCCAGCCTCCCAACCATGTTTCAATTTCTTTAATATGTCAAGCTCAATACCACTAAAGGCCGTTGCCCTTGCCATTTCCCCTACCTTGGAATGTTCTCTTAATGCCTTCTCTGGCTGGTTTGTGTTCATCCTTTAAATTGTAGCCCAAATGTCAGCTTCTCTAAGAGGGCTTCCCTGACCACTTATCTAAAGTAGCTCTCCCCTCACTCCCATCACATGACACTGTTTATTTCCTCTACAACATTTATAACTCCAGAAATTACCTTGGTTTTTTTGTTAGTTTTGTTCTAAGGTTTGTTCAAACCTTTAGAATGCAGGTTCCATGAGGACAGGGGCTTTGTTTCATATACTGCTGTGTCCCCAACACTTAGAATAGTGCCTGACACATAGTTGGTGCTCAATAAATACTGATCAAATGAATGACATGCTTGGGGGCAATTAAACAGGTGACTAGCCACTATCCTGATTTGCATGTGGCTTAGGAACCTTGTGGAAGTGAACACGAACTTGTCCACAGGTAGGGTTCACACACATATAGACATGTCCAGTGGACTGGAGTGGTACCTCCAAGATGTCTAGGGGACAGCAGGTCTCAAGAGGAAATCCACAAGGGCAGAGCTTTATAGCTTGACTTTAAAAATCAGAGTGAACATATGAACTAAGACAGGCAGCCTTTTGAATTAGACAGCATAATCTGTGTGGGGACATCACTATAGTTTTTGGAGGCTTTTGGATCCTGGTCAAGGTCAGTATTATTGCTGGAAGCAGCCTAGGGTCATGACCCTTCCTGTGGGAGAGTGGTTGTAATCTCTTATGATTATTATCATAAGGGAGCTACAGGAGGCATTTGGCTGCCTGTGCCAGCACAGATGTCTCCTAGGTGTGTGGGATCACAGTGGTGTCCTTGAGTTTTTATCAACTGTTAGGGGACTCCTGCTACCTGTCTATCTGAATGGGAGTGGAGGTGTTGAATTAGGGCCAAAAACAACAGAATATTTTGATTTCTAGCCAAGGCAGCAAGCAAATGTTGGGTTGGAACTACCCCCACCCTCCTTTTGCACAACAGAATGTTGTAGGTTTTTACAAAAGAAGTCATACAAAGCATCATACAAAGCTGATAGAATGTGTATGAGTGTAATAAAGGTTCATCATCACTTGTTTCACTCATTTGTGCACATGTAGCTTTCAGCATCTTTTTTTTTAAAGTGAAATTTTTTGTTATGAGATAATTTTTGCTATGCATACAGTTGTAAGAAATTATACAGAGAGGTCCTGTATACTCTTTACCTGGTTTTCCCCAATGGTAACATCTTGTAAAACTATAATCCGATTTCACAACCAAGTACTGTTGTTGATACAGTCAAAATACAGGCCATTTCCATGACCACAAGGATTCTTCTCAATACCACTTTACAGCCTAACCTCCCTCCCTCCTGTCCCCACACACTCCTTAACTCTTGGCACCATTCTTCTGTTCTCCATTTCTATAATTTTGACATTTTAAGAACATTTTATAAATGGAATTAATGGAATCATATAGTTTGTAATGTTTTGGGATTGGATTTTTTTCTCCACTCAGAGTAATAACCTTGGAGATTCATTCAATTTGTTGGTGTACCAATAGTTTGTTCCTTTTTATTTCAATATCATTTATATCACTTTCTTGAATTAATGTTTGGGCAGCCCCACAACTTTTCTGGCTACTCTTAAGTTGCAAAAAACCCTCAATTTAGTACTTAATATGTGTAGTCAAGTAAAAAAGTTCATGTGCCAAACTTGATTTAAAAATGAAAAATTCTCCCCTCCCTGCAACCCCAAACCCAGGTCTATTGCCTGTGAGAAGCCTGAACTTGGTCAAAGGAGTCTGGTCTGCTTCCTCCCCTGAGCTTCTGGCCACATTTCTTGACCCCTAGGATGAAGTGGGGTTGGGGATTGGTGGTGTGGAGGGTGGAAAAGGCAGGTGTCGGAGGAACAAAAGAGGCCTTACTTGACTGTCACTGTTGTGAGTGATTCTGGGCTCCCTCGACTCTCATCCAATGTCCTGATGATGTTGATGCCCTCTCCTAGTCTTGATTGGTAGCTTACTTTCTCCTCAGTGCTGTGAATGCCATTGGATCTCCAGTTTTTCTCTGTGGAAGCCCTTTTGCTCCTGCAGGTGATCCCCTTGGACAAATCCTGACACCCCAATGCCATTGCTCTCACACCTTGGTTCATGCCTGATCCACCGGGAACTCATGTGCATCCTTTGCCCTGATAAATTCTGAGAGTGTAGATGGTGCACCATAGCTGCTTTTTTGTAGCAGCTGATCAGCCCATCTCTCTCCCTTTCACTTTCTCAGACAGGAACTTGTCACAAATTCACAGTGAGACCCAATTGCAGGGTACACAGTCAAACTGTCTGAATGGGCTTTTTGGAGCCCCCTTACTTAGCCTTAAAGGGAGAGACTGATACCCCTCCCCTTCCCACTTGGGTGGGTAAAATTCACAGTCACCAACGGCTCTCTCTCCTCTCACTTTTATACCTTCCAGGCAGATGAGGGGTTGAGTCTTAAAACCCATTTGCCCTTAACTTTGAAAAATTTGCATCTTGATCTAACACTGTACTTTTTGTATGCTATATTTTTATATCTTGGTGCCTTCCAGAATTTTCCATTTCTAATAACAAAACACTGATGTTAATTTAAGAATGCAGGGAGGCGGCTGTGGCTCAATCAGTGGGGCTCCCGTTTACCATATGGGAGGCCCCGGGTTCGGTTCCCGGGGCCTCCTGGTGGGGGCAGGTCCGCCCGCACGGCGTGGTTGGCTGGCCCTGCGAACGCGGGCAGCAGGGGGGGGGATAAATGAATGGATAAATAGAGTCTTAAAAAAAAAAAAAAAAATTTAAGAATGCATTTTTCCTCCTCAAAATTTATGAAGCAATTTTATCCAAAGTCTTCACATTCATCTTTGACATCAGCATTTGCTTTTGCTGAAAACACTTTTGGGGCTATCAGTTTTTCAGGGCCTATCATCATCACTTCCAAGTTATGTGAGTGAGATACCATATATATATATATATTAGTACTCATGTATGATGCGGATACTGAAAATTTCACATGAATCCTCAGGTAACCATTCTGATCTCCTTAGGACAGTTTTCTTCTCCTTACTTGTCTGGTTGCCTTTCACAAACTCCATGACATAGTGATGTGTGGCTTTTAAAAGAGACTTTGTAAAATTTGCAGTGGTGAGCTTACATCCCCAGTAAGGACTAATGATACTGTTGCCTCCTTTTTAATTTATTCCATCAAATGACCTCTGCAAGGAAACCAAAGTAAGCTTGATTGAGGTAATTTCAGTCATCTTGTCTTCTTCAAGCAATTCAGGGAGTGTATTATGAGTGGCTTTGTATTTTCTGAGAGGGAACTTTTGAGAAAACCTCTGCCTTGTATTGGAGGGTGTGTGAAAGTTATTCACTGGCTCTCTGGGCATCTCTATGTGCTCATTTGCACCTTTAATTACAGCTACTTCTTGGTTGGGGCTTCCTGTGCAGTTTCTGAGGACAAAAAACACTTTCAGAAGCTGCTAAATGGGAAGGAAAGAATAACTCTCTGAAGTTAACCTGAGTGTGAATTTAATTTCCAGGAACACAGAGTTTAAGTGAGACTCAAGCAGAGACAAAATGATCAAATTTCAGTTTCCAGATCCTCTCACTGATTGATGAGAATAGCACCTTTCACATTTGTCCTGTTGTTTCTGTGGCCTGCACCCAGGGCTACAAATCTTTAGCAGTGATGAGTCTATGAATTATCAGAAGCCCTAAGATGAAGCTTTCTGCCTCGCCACATGAAAGGCAGGATTAGGGACAAGAGGGTTAACTGCCCTATTTCTCTGTGGGATGCTGTTATTGTTAAGATTGGATGGGACTTTTCTCTTAAGAGTGCCAAATCACTTTTCTTGTTTGAAACAAATCAATGGCCTCTAGCTGGAGAGGATCTCACCAGATACTTTCGGAAAGGTAAATTCTAGCCTGACCCTACTGCTGAGTGGTGGGGGAGCTGCTGGTAAACCACTTTGCCTCTCTTCCTCATTGTAACTGCAAGGCAGAGAATCTCAAACCTAGTGCTTAAGAATCATTTGTTAAAATGCAGATTCCTGTACTCCATCGACAGAAGTTCTTTTTCAATAAGTCTGATGTGGGGTCTTAGGGTCTATATTATTAATGAGCATTCTCGATGATTTTGATGCAAGTGCCTCACACTTTAACACTGTTCTAAGGGGTGCCTAGCTTAGTGTCTGTGGAGATGACAGGTGGGCATCATGCACACTCCCAGGTTAGCCCTGAGCCTCAAATGATGGGGGTAGATGTCAGGAGAATGGAAAGAGAGAAGGATGGTTATTTAAGGTAAGTGCCGGTGCCATTGGAAGATTTTTTTTTTAATAGTGTAGTAATACCATTGACTACAGCCACCACATTATTCTTGCAAACAGAGTGGTTGGGATAGGGAGGATGTTAGGAATTTAATTTGGGGTTATTGGTACCAGTTTTTCCCACCTTTTAATAGCTAATGCCCCTTAAAGTGTGTGGGTAACATAGACAAAGTAGAGTCTCTCAGTATGAATAGTCAGGGTGCCTTTTCAAATCTGATTTAGAGAAGGAAACTTACCCCAAACTTTTTATAAATGAGATAATCTCATTTCCTAATTCTGACCTTGCCAACTATCTTCATATCAATCCATGTCCTATAAGTAATAACGAAAGTATTAATCAAAAAAGGCAGAAGGGGTGGTTCTGACTTTTGCCATTTAGAGTATATCCCTTTCCACAAGTAGTGTTGGGGTTACATGACTACTTCCCATCATCTTAATGTGTTCATTCCCTGCTTCTTGACCTAATATCTCAATGTGGAGGATTAGCTGGAATACTTGGCTGTCAGAAACATGATAGAACTGTCTGAAGCTACATAAATTGTAAAATACTTGTTCTATGCAGAATTTTAAAAAATACACAAAGTTTTCATTAAGATAAAAATAAAAAATTTAGGGGACGGATGTGGCTCAACTGGTTGGGCGTCCGTCTCCCATATGGAGGGACCCGGGTTTGATCCCCGGGACCTCCCGGTAAAAAAAAAAAAAAAAAAAAAATAAATAAATAAATAAAAAATTTGGGCAATGTGCACCATCTCATGGGGACTCATCATATTCCATCCCTAGTGTTTTGGGCTCCTCTTTCCCTCTGCCATTTTAGTTGTGCTATTCTTCACCCTATTCTGGGACTTCTTGATATCCCAATAATTAAAGCCTTCAAATTCCACCCACCTACCACCAGTCCAGGCTTCCCAGTGTCCCTGAAATATTTTAAGTCTAAATGTGTCCTTCAAATATCCCATATACATATATTAAGTCTAAGCGTGTTGTCTAAATATCCAGTATATATGAAACTACAGTGCCAGACTGGGAACTAAGTCTTCTTCAAAACTTAATATAATGTATAATATAGTAGAGGATCATTGTTAGTTGGGCACAAAAGAGAACAGAGGGAGCACGTGGGTGATCAAAAGGACTAATTAAGGGCTATTTGGCTTTGGGGAGAATTGCAACTTATTCAGCATGCAAATCTCTTGTTAGAATATGAACAACAAGGGAACATGGGGGCAGCTTAAAAAAATACACTTCACTTCAATTTGTTCTGCTTATTAGGCCTCCTTATTGTTAATACCAGTTATCTTTGATTTGGGCAGATGTGACTTTTTTGTACTACCTCAAGTTGTAGAATGCAAAAGGTAGTTTAATCTCTTGCTGTCCCCTTTTCATCTTAAGATGAGTTTATATTGTTGGGTAGTTAGGAATGTAGGTTTACCTGAACCCATATATTATCCTATTTACTTCATATTAACTTCAATATGTTGACTCATTGAATTTACCATCTACTGAAACTCCCAAGCCTTTATTTCACGTACTGCTATTATGTTTCTTTTTCACTATCTTTGTCCTTATTCAATTTAGAAGCCCAGATTAGTACTTTAACTTTATCATCTTTATAATTAATCCAATTTAACTAAAATGTTTTTGTTCTTTGTATCAATCTGTTAAATTTTGGGGGAAGGGGCTCTATTTCTACCACATAACACATTATTGCTCTCAGTGATACTAGCTATGTAACTTTTGTATCTCCATCTAAATTATCGATAAAAACATATTTCAGTGGTCCTGGGAGAGAAGATTGAAGGTCTTGCCACAACAGACCTGCTAATCTAGGTTGCGTTTAATTCATTAATCAAAACCCTCTTATAATAATTGATAAACTGGTTATGAATGCATTGACTAGAACTGTCATCCAGCCCATATTTCTTTATCTTGCTTGCAAAGTTATTTTGAGACCTCTTGTCAGATACTTTATGGAAATCCAGCTATACTATGCCTACTGCATTTTCTAGGCTTACTGATATAAAGAAATAAAGAGAATCTAATGTGATTTATTCTTAGGACATTCATGCTGACTCCTAGTGATTATTTCTTGCCTTCCTGTCAGTAATTCATTGTAGCATCAGGTTGACCAATATGAATTTTGCTATATCTTTTTCTTCCCCTTTTCCCTGTCTCTGGTCTTCTGATTCCTGGTCTTTTAAATAGATCTGGATTTGGGTGCTCCTCTAGAGCAGGAAGGAAGTCTCTGGTAGGTAATGCTGTCAAGTTCATATTCCCACACTTATAAACTCACCAGCATCTTTATCCTCCCACAGTTATCTCCCTCATTCCTTTTATTTTCATCTCATGCTCTTACTGCTTCCTTTACCTCTAAGTCCTATACAGATGTACTCTTCCCTCTATCCGTGGTCTTCTCTCTCTCTTTTTTTTTTATATATATATTTCTTTTATTTTTTATTTTTATTTTTTTTATTTACCGGGAGGTACTGGGAATCGAACCCCGGTCTCTCCATATGGTAGACAGACGCCGAACCTCTTGAGCCTCATCCATTTCCCAGCCACATCCGTTTCCCCGTGGTCTTCTCTTATATTGCCTGTCTTCTTTCTTCTGTTCACAGTTAGTCTCCTTAGAGAGCAGCCTGAAATTTCATGTTTCCATTTGATCTCCTGATTACTCCTCACTCACCAACCCTGATCAAGTCACTCTCATCTTTGAAACCCTTTCATGACTCCCCATTCTTTCCAGCTTCTTATAGTGGCATCCCATAGCCTAGCTCCAGTTCCCCTCCCCAGCTAATCTCTTACACTCCAGAGGTTCCAAACTACCCGTGGTTGCCAGGGCACATTACTCTCTTTCTAGCCTCTTTGCTTTAGCTTTTGCTGTTCCTCTGTCTAAAGGGGGATTGGGAGTTAGGGTGGAGGCTTTTCCCTGCCTATTCCCCTGGCTAATTCCTCTCCACTCTGTCTCCCCTTAGAAATTTAAGTTCCTTTCTTTGCTCATATTTATTGTTTGCATAATTCAAGAATGGGTGAAAGGGGGAGTACCTGTGCTTTCCCCCTCTAGGCTGCAGCTAAACTGTAGAATTAATGTGAGGATTATTTAAGGATACCATTTCACTTGGCAAAGTCACTGTAAACTTTGTTCAAAAAATAAAAGAAGACTTAACCATCACTCTGTAAATTAAGAGGAAGAAGAATGTTTTATATTAGGTTATCATTGTATAAATTCCTCTTTCTGATCTGACACAATATTCACTGACATTATGGCTCCATGGGAATGCAGCAATAAATTTATTTTACCACCTAAGAATTATTTTCACAGATGTGATCCACAGAGACTGTGATGGATGATAAGGTTTTTGGATGATAACTCAGAATTTTGGCAACATCTTGTACTTGCCACCCCTGGGAGCAGAGTAACAAACAGGGTTCAGAGAATGGCCTTATGCAAATCACTATACTAATTGAGTTTTCTTGACAATAACTGGGAATTGAGATGGAGGTCTGCCTGAAAAGATGTGAACACTGAGGCCTTGATCAATTATTAGTTAATGATTGAAGATATAGCGGCCCAGGACCCAAAATAAATTAAATTAAGCTTAAAAGAAACTAGGCTGTGGCCAAATAAAATTTTTAATAAAATTTAAAAATATTTCCCATAGCTGTGGTCATGATCTCTCAGGCAACAAATACAATTAGCTATCAGATGCTTCGTTGCTATGGCACTTGCAGATATGAGAAGGGCTGGTGAAAGATGGAGGTTGAAGGCCTAATAGAATTAAAACTTTGTCTCTTAAAATAATTTTGCACATAAGGATTTAATACACAGCAGATATTCTGTAAATATATGTGGAATGAGTCTAAATTATGTGAAATATTTAAAATTAAACAGAGGAAGCAACTTTACTTTTATTAAGCAACTGCTCTTTATGGTGTGGTTTTGTGCTTGCTGGATCATGTTGTGTCCTAGATTCCTGGGATTACAGAGAGAGGCCTGTAAAAGCGAATAAGAATTGTCACCTTCATTAAGGATATAGCATGTATTGGTATAATTTCCTTTTCCCTAGAGACATGGCACTGTTGATGAATTATTTTTTAGCAGAAATGCCTGGAGTGAGAGCCTGGTCTTTTTTCTTTTCACTGCTTTCCTGACCAGTCTATTTCTGGATAACGACTGTCTTAGTTTACATTGCCTTTCTGTACAATATATTTATTCAAACTGAAGTCTGCCTCTGGTAGTTGGACCAGAAAACCAAGAGACCACAACCAGAGTTAGAGATAATATTTTAATTTGTGAACATGCATAATCATAAGTCTGTTTTGTGAAATAGTCCTTGGCCACGTCAAGCCTATTCCTTTTTGAGAATAATGTTCCTGGGATAAATATAGGATTTTACTTGAGACCTATACGGGGAGGTAGGCAGTAGGGCTCTGGAATCAGATTATTCTGCTTTTAAGTTCTTGTTTTGCCACTTAGTAGCATTTTGCCCTTGGGCAAGCTTTTGTTGTTCTTAAAATAAACTTCCTTCTTGTAAAGTGATAGAGAATTTAGAAAACACAAAGTTATTTAGTCTATGGTCTCTAAGGAGGTCCAGCCAAGCCCTGTCTGATGAACCTCAGTTCCAATTCAGTGCTCTTTTACTAGGCCCAGAGCTATTAGGTGGATGGTGAGCAGATTTATGTTTCTGATATTTCATGGGCAAAAGGGGGAAGAGTCAGTAGCATTTATTTTGTCTGGGTGATATTGAACACTTCTATATGTGTGGTGTTTGTTGCTAGAATAATGAGTATTTGCAAAGCAAATAGAACAGTGCCTGGCACATAGTAAATGCCATATAAATGTTTGAAAATAAAATCAAAGTATAATTTGTAACTCAGGCTCAAATTCAAAGAGCTCTATTTCAGCATCTCCTCAGACTCTAAGTGGGCTGGACTTGAGTGAGGCTCATTTTCTCACATCTCCTCTCACTGCTGTTGTCAGATAATTTTGTCTCTGTTTAGTTAACTTTCTTTATTGTAGCTTTCTGCAAATGGAAAATATCTCACAGAGGAGCCTCTTCAGTTTTCAGTGCGTTCTGTTCTATAGATGCTTTTGACAACGCTGAACCAGAAAACTTGTGTGAATTGATATTTTTACAAAGTATGTTAAAAATATTGCTTTGTTTTCTAAATTGGGACCACCAAAAACTGAGCTTTATTTGTTCTTGCCTTTAGGCTCTCAGAAGAGAATGTGAAAGGTTGTGGTGTGCTGGTCAATGCATAACAACCGGCTCTAATTTGTAGCATTTGCTGATTTTCCTGGTGTGAATACTCCTGCCATGCCAATTTCAAGCTGCTGATGAGACTTCACTGAAGTGGAGGTGGGAAGAGATGTGCACAGCACGCTCCAGCGTACCATCTCAAGATGCCTGGTCTCCTAAGCAGATTGGAGAATTGAGGAGATGTGTCTTTTTTTCCAGTCCATGAAGAGGCTAAGGAGATGCCAAGTGTAGCTCCTTTTAGTGTGGTCATTAGTCCATTCATTCATTCTGTATTACCAAGCATCTGCTATATGCCAAGCACTACTCTAGGTACTGGAGCTACAGTGAACCAGCCAAAGCCCCTGTCTTCATGGAGCTTATATCCCAGTGGAATGTATTCAATTTCAACCCCTCAGACCCCAGCATTTTCATATTTGTGGACAATTTGAGTCAGTTCCCATAACACCTTAATTTATCAAATGAGGAAACTAGTATAGACATGTTTGAAATTTTAGTTTGCTTGGGTATGAAGCAGAATTTATGGAGGAGGAGGAGGTAGATCTGCTCTCTCTGAATTATCTCCATCTTGCAGTTGCAGAGACCCTAACCCTTGGCAATGTAGGCACATTGGCATTGTACCACAACGAGTGAATTAGAGAGCAGAGAAGATGAGGGTCTTACACCTAATTCAGCTGACTTTTAGTTACGAGCCGTTACCTGACCCATTAAAATTTATGAGAGCTGGAAGTTTTTCAGAGTGGATAAGCTTCTGGAAACTGAAGCTTGAATTGTGAAAGCCCATGTCCTAGAAAAGGGCAGGAAAATGCTGGTGAAACTAGTGATAGCAGAGCTCCAGAGAGCTTTGGGAGAGGTTTTAGGATGCTTAGTGAAGAACCTTAAATCTTTCCTAGTGAAAATCATTGAGCCAGGGCATGCTTACTAATAGATGGTGTGCATTGAGGTAGTGAGTTTTACTGTAGGAATGTAGGGTCCTTAGGAGACTCAAAAGCTTTAGATAAGCGAAAGCAGAAAGAAAGGAGACAACATTTTTTTGAAATTAACTGTTTGATGCTGCGTAAATCCTGCTTAGGTTGCAGGACTGTCCAGAGCATCTGCCTAGGCTGTTTGTTACCTACTGAGTGAATGATTCATTTGCAGACAGTATCTAGTGCTGCTGCTACCTTACCTAGCGTGGCCATTCCAGCAAAGGTGGATTAATCCTGGATCATTCACCTCTGTGTTTGTCTGGAATTTGCCCTGCTTCATTCATGCCCAGGCCATCTTAATTCTTGATCATGCTGTTTTTAACCAAATGAAGAAAACTCAGACTCTTATTCAATCTCTAGAAGCCCTCCTAGCTGCTTTGGAATGACCAGTGTTTACCTGAGTATGGACTATGGAGTACCCAGCGTCAAAATTACCTTCTCTGGGGAGTGGATGTAGCTCAAGTGGTTGACTGCCTGCTTCCCATGTACAAGGTCCTGGGTTCAATCCCTGGTACCTCCTAAAAAAAAAAAAATTACTTTCTGGTGCTTGTTAAAAATACCCATTCCTGGGATGACCCAAATCTACTGAATCAGAGTCTCTGGAGTGGGGTTTAGGAATTTGCATTTTAAATAAGTTCTCCTGTGATTCATAGGTAAACTAAAGTTTGAGAACCACTGGTTTAGACTCATAGAATGTGAGAAAGGAAATGACCTCAGAGTTCCCCTAGGGTCCAACCTGTGTCCCATTGAAACAAATGCAGCCTGCCTGACCCTGGAGATAAGCATGGGAGAGGTTTTTAGCCTAATTTTCCCATTTAAATTAGGATGCCCACACAATCTAATAGACAGTAAGGACAAAGCCCCATTCCCCAGGGTCACCATTATGTGACACTTTGCTGCCAGCAGGCCCAGATCAATTAGTCATTACAGATGAAGGTGAACATAATTAATTATGTAGTTTTTAGCTGCTAAAGTTTAATTCTATAACATTATATTATGAAACCTGGGCATTTTTAATAATAATTGACAAAAAGAAGGTCAGGATGAGTAAACACTTTTTGTGCCTCTGACTCATGCCTGGATCACTCTAGTATTTGTGTGCCATGTATGGATTCTCTCAAATCATTAATATTTTAAAAAATCATTCAGCCTCCACACTTAGCTTCTGACCCAATGCTGTCGTTTTAAAGACGTGAAAATCAAGATGCAGAGGGTGAAAGGGACTTGAGCAGGTATGTAAGGGCTGCTTGCTTATAGGCAAGCTTCTTTCCTTTGTTGGCAGGAGGGGAAGGGCCCTGCAAAATTCTCTGCAGAGTTTCGTAGTTCCTGGCAGACAAAATCCAATTGTTTCCATTTAAGACATATTATTTAGGGAAATTGGATTGAGTTTTCTATTCAATTTGGAGAAACTGTATCTTCCTCTCACCTTTTAGAGAGGGACAGCATATGTGTGAAGCAATCGAGGCCAGGGGACTCCTCTCAGGTGCATTGTGATTATCAAGTCCTGTGATAATTGTGTCACAGTTAATTAATTGGAAGACTTGTCTCTAATTTACTTTGGAGACCTACAGGTGATTCAATTAATGGGCTGCAGCAGCTGCCTGGGAACAAGGGAGGGGTAGTGGGACAGAGGATGGGTTTGCTTTTATTTTGCATTCCCATTCCTTCCTCTTACCCCTTCTTTACCTGACTTGCCTTGGAGACCATCTTGGCTTTAAAAAAGAGCACAAAATTTTTTCTTACTGTGGAATCAGCAGGAGTGTCAGTCATTCTGTCAAAGAGGGTTTGGTTGATTTCCTCAGAGTATGCTGATGCTCTGGTAAACCTTTACCTCTTCTTTTCAAATGCTCTTTGTGATTGTTAGTAAAGTGATGTTTTCTGGAATGTGCCAAACATAAAAAGTAAGTTTGATGGCAAAGGATAAGGAACTTAGAGCTATTTCTGGGAGGCCGAGTCAATGTTTTTGACTTGTAAAACTTGAGCAAAATCTTAAAATGTCCTTGATCATGTGGCAGTTGCTTCTTGTTTCCTACTTAATATCCATTCTCTTACTTATTCCTTACTTAAAGGACTCTGATTTTGTTTAGAGCAAAGACCTGCCCAGTTAAAAATGGCTCCCTTGCAGCTAGGGGTAGCTGTGTGACCACATCTGACAAAAGTGGAAGTTTATGGGTGGCACTCTTAGAATGCCATTTTTCCTGGTGAAAAGAGACAGACTAAGCTGGCACATGCCTCTTGCCCTTGCCTGTGGCCCTTCCCCCTTTCTACCTGGCAAACGGATGCAATGCTGCCTAGAGGTGGAATAATCATCTTGCAATCAAGAGGACACAAGCCAGGGCCTAAGAAAGCCAAGAGTGAAAAGCTATAAGTCTTTTTTTGAGACTCTTCCCCAGCTGTCTTGTGGACTTCTGGTTATGTGAGAAAAACAATCTTTATTTAAACTACTGTAGTCAGATTTCTTTTACATAAAGTCAAATACACCTTTTGGAAATGTTGGTTTGGTGGTCCTTATACACAATGTATTTAATTATAGTACATGCCAATGGACAGTTTGACTTATTATATAGATTTAGAAATTTTAGATATAGAGAAATTCCACTTTGCTAGGTTTATTGTGTTAGAAGTTATAGGACACCAAGATTCAGAAACTTGCCAAATGTTGTTCTACCTAAGGCAGTACTTAGCAGAAATCAGGTATTATTATCTACACTGTTTGCTGCTCTTTGTTAAGGAAGATTATTTTATTTTTTATTTTTAAAGATTTATTTATTTATTTACTTACCCCCCCCCCCGCCCCCCCTCCATTGTTTTGCGTTTGCTTTCTGCTATCTCTGTGTTCTTCTGTGTCTGTTTGTCTTTGCTTTAGGCAGCACTGGGAACCAATTCTGGGACCTTCCAGAGTGGGAGAGAGGCACTCAATTTCTTGTGCCACCTCAGCTCCCTGGTCTGCTGCATCTCTTGTCGTCTCTCCTCTGTGTCTCTTTTTATTGTGTCATCTTGCTACACCAGCTCTCCACTTGGGCCAGCACTCCTGCATAGGCCAGCATTCCTCGTGGCCCAGCACTCCGTGTGGGCCAGCACTTCACGTGGCCAACTCACTGCGCGGGCCAGCTTGCCTTTCACCAGAAGGCCCCAAGAATCAAACCCTGGACCTTCTATATGGTAGATGGGAGCCCAATTGCTTAAGCCACATCCGTTTCCCAAGGAGGATTATTTTAAAAGGCAGAGCAGTCAGGAGCCAACAAGATTCCCTTGTCTTAGCGGGGTGGGCCCGGAGGGATTTGCTTACATGCTTATAACCCATACCCAAGCTTTGTGGGCATGACCTGGTGACTGCTTCCAAGGGAAGGAGGTGTTTTAACCTCTTTTTTTTTTTTTTTTTTTTTACCGGGAGGTACCGGGGATCGAACCCCGGTCTCTCCATATGGTAGACGGACGCCGAACCTCTTGAACCACATCTGTTTCCCTGTTTTAACCTCTTTTATTTCCTCCTCTGGGGCAGAAATGGTGGTCCAGGATCACATACATCCATAGACCTGTAACCTTATTTAAGGCAGTTACAATAAGCAGGTTTTCTCCAATAGATTCATTAAATTACAAATAACACCATTCCTGAGCAAAGATTTATTATAGTCATTTTGCAACCATTACATGCTGTCTTTTCTTTTTAAAAAAAATTTTTATTGAAGTATATCATTTCATATATGAACATACATAAACAATAAGTGTTCAGTAAACATTGTGAACCTGCAAAACAAACATGCACAATATCACACAGGGCTCCCACACATCACCCCACCACAAATACCTTGCATTGTTGTGAAACATCTGCCAACAAACCATGAAAAAGCATCATCAAAGTATTACTACTAGGGAAGCGGCTGTAGCTCAATCAGTGGGGTTCCCGTTTACCATGTGGGAGGCCCTGGGTTCGGTTCCCGGGGCCTCTTGGTGGGGGCAGGCGCGCCCGCACGGCGTGGTTGGCTGACCCGGCGAGCACAAGCAGCAAGGGGGGGATGAATGAATAAATAAATAAAATCTTTTTAAAAAAAAAAAAGTATTACTACTAACTATATTCCGTATCTTACTCCCCTATACATTTTTTTAAAGGATTTATTTATTTACTTTTATTCATTTTTACTGCCCCCCCTCCCATTTTTGCTGTTTTTGTGTCCATTCGCTGGGTAACTCTGTGTCTGTTTCCTGCCCTCTCTTCTCATTCTTCTCCTTCTGTTTTCACTGGGATTCGATCCTCGGAACCTCCGATGTGGGAGAGAGGTGTCCTACTGCCTGTGCCACCTTAGTTCCTGTTTTTTTGGTGCGTTTCATCTTGGCTCCCCCTTGTGTCACTCTCCTGTTATGTCATCATCTTGCTGCGTGGCTCGTGGGGCCTGATGGCTCACCTGCTGGCGGGACCTGATGGTGCACCCAGGTGTGGGGCATGGTGGCCCACGCACCTTCTATATTTTTCTTTTTTAAATTTTTACCGGGAGGTCCCGGGAATCAAACCCAGGTCCTTTCATATGGGAGATGGATGCCCAACCATTTGAGCCACATCTATCCCCCTGCTATATCTCTTAAGGTTGACCAAAGATACCTAGAGTTACAGTGTTTTCCCACACAGGATGGTTACATAATAAATCAAACTTAGTTTATCACCAGCATTCTAAAAACCAGACCTAGGGAGAAAAACTAGGTCTGGGGACACATGCATGGTTTCTAATATAGTGAATGTTTAGCCTACCCTGATTATCGCAAAATCAGGACAGCGAGATCTCTTTTCTTGTTGCTTTTTGTATAAGATCTTCTAAATCTTACTGTTATTTAAAATAGATAGCAGGGGGAAGCGGCTGTGGCTCGGTCAGTGGGGCTCCCGTTTACCATATGGGAGGTCCCGGGTTCGGTTCCTGGGGCCTCCTGGTGAAGGCAAGCCCCCCCGCACGGCGTGGTTGGCTGACCCAGCAAGCACAGGCAGCAAGGGGGGGATAAATGAATAAATAAATAAAATCTTTAAAAAATAAAATAAAATAAAATAGATAGCAATTGTGAATTGATGATTCCATTTGTTTATGGCAAGAAAGGAAAATAATTGCATGGTGAGTATTTCAGTACCATTAGGCTAATGAAGAGGAAAATTGTCCAAGGACCACATGGATAATTTGTTTATATTCCGTGATGATTCTCAAACTTTTAGCAACTACAGACCACTTATAGGGTATTTTGTGGATGAACTGACCATAATGTGAAGTAAACAATTTTAAACAAAAGCCATCAAATATTTTAATAATTAAAAGCCATGTTTGAAAAATTAATAAATGTTTCTCACATCAGTGAAAGAGATACTATTTTCAGTTTCTAAATAAAATGTCTAATACCTAGCTTGATGATAGTATTTTGATTTTTTTCCTTCATTCTTATTTTACTAAACTAGAAAATACTTTTTCATAATTTGAGTCTATCAACAATGGCAGCACATGTGTAACAACTCCATCAGTTTGGAATGTTTGGATAACTTATATTGAACCTGTGTCCAGAAATCATGGAGAGATTTCCTTCTAAAGACCAGAATTGGTACTTCATTGGATGCTCAAGTCTACAAACTCATCTCTTCCAAACTTGTCATTTAGTCTTCTCAAAGAATCTTTGTAGCTTATTCTCAATATTCAAAATAAACTTATTTTGGCCTTGAATGAGAGGATGAGGAAAATCAAGATACAACCTTGCTGACTCTTGCCATTTGAAACCCTGGAGCTGCTCCTTCTTGACACTGTATAGACTGGGCCTGCTTTAGTCTCATTCTTCATTTTGAAAGTTTACGTGAGCACCCTTGACAGCCAGAGTACTTCTGGATGGGACAATCAGTCCACTGCTCTCTGCTCATTTCTTTGCAGAGCATGCTGAGAAAGAAACACACTGGCTGCAATTTGATGATATTCACCTTTTAAACGATTTTTTACAATGCCACATTAAAATTAGGAGGCATATTATGTGTGTCATCTGTTTTGGGTGAATAAAGCAGGGGGGAATTTGGCATAGAGGTAAAACTTCTTTGTGTAGGAATCTCCTTCCTCACAGCAAACACAGTGGCTGTTCCATCAGTACTGATCCCAGTGCACTTTTTACTATTTATATTGTAGTTTACAGAATAAATGTTAACCAAATGAAAAACCTCTTCTATATATGAGGTTTGGGTGATAGACAGAACCAAAAGTTTTAAGTAATTCTCCCTCAAATATGTCCCATTATATGCCAATTAATATGCATATGCCACACACCATTGATTTCATCTAACAGTAAAGCAAAATATATGCCAGTGCACATATGTGATAACAGTTATTCTTCCATGCTGCATGCCATTGATGTATGATGTCCACCAGAGCCATTGATAGTTTTGTCCATATTTGCATAATCTACTTTTCCTTAGAGCAGAGGTCATTAATCTTTCACCTAGCATTTTGAATTTCTTGGGAATAGAGAAAGTAATATTTACTTGACTTTGTATGAGAAATGCAACTTTGAGTAATGCTTCTGTAGTTTTGGTCTCTTCTCTGCCTTTAGTGACAAAATGGGTTAATTTCAAACTGGAAAGCATATTTTGTACTTGTTTTGGAAAAACAGTAAGTTTGAGAGGTTGCTGTGCAATTTTTGAAATGCATTTTGAAAATGGTATGAATGTTTTGACTGCTTCAAGTTACTGTTTGATAAGGGTTTAATGACAGAATCACACTGGCAAATAGAATAATCACATCCTTAGGCACTCCTTGGCAATTGATTGGACTTCTCTCACTTGTGTGAAGTCATCACACTTATATATATTCCATTCTCTACTTATAGTAGAGTGAGATTCACTGATAATATTTAAAACATTATCCTGAATTCTAGTATTTTGGTTGCTTTTTCCATTACTACTTTTGTACCTTAATGACCACCTTTGAAGCATCCATTCATTTGTGTGAACTGGGGCCAAAACACAACACATTAGTAACAGTGAAACTGCAAATTTTATTAACAGTAACACACAAAGATGTTAAAATAGCTGCATCAACTACTTTCTTTAAGAGTGTGGTGTAGTGATTAAGAACAAAACAGAATTGGCATGAAAATCCTAATCAATTTTGCATTTCTAATTTGTGAGATATATGTGTTTGGCAGTTTGAGATTTTTTATGAATCCCCAAAAGAGAAAGATTATGTTTGTAAATGAATCTATGCCTCTTCTGTGATACCCTTTGACTGTATTAAATTCAAAGGACTTACGTTTACTTGATAAAATCAATTTAAGGCTTTTGATTTGACCACAGACGTCAGTAGGGCATGACTCAGGTTGAGTCCCCATCCCCTTGGTGGGCCTATATAAATGGGCACTCACTCAAGAAGACACAGGAAGAGAGAGAGCGCTGTCATGTTTGAACCTGGGGCCCCTGGGACAGATAAGCCATTTGCCTGACAGTTTGCAGCTGAAGAGAACAGAGCACTTGAGCAGCTGAGAAGGCCTGGAAAGAAACGAGCCCTATGCCAGAGACTGATATAGGAAGCCCTGAGAGACCAGGCAGAGATCACTGCCACCTTGCTTCAACACGTGGCAACTGACTTTGGTGAGAAAGCAGCCTTGAGTTGGACTCTTTAGGTTCTTGTAACTAAGCTTTTACCCCCAAATAAATACCCTTTATAAAAGCCAACAGATTTCTGGTACTTTGCATCAGTACCCCTTTAGCAGACTAATACAATATGATTGTAACTATCTCTCCCAAACTGCCAAATCCCCATCAGACTACTTGACTGATTTATTGCCTGAGAACCCTGTACTGTTAGGGTCTTTAATGACACAGCAGGTTGTAGCATCATGCCTTTTAATAGGAAGTTTTTAAGTTTATCCATTTATTAATTAACATTAATTGAGAGGTAACTATATGCCAGCCACTTTGTTAGATAAAGGAATTAATTGGTCTCAAGATTTCAATAGATCTTTGAGATAAAGTTGTTTAGATGTTTACAGGCACCTCAAAATCAACTGATGATCATTGACCTGTTCTAGTTAGGGATGTGTGGCCCCTGTGACCATATTCTTCTTCCAACATCACGACATGAGGTTGGTGGGCTTTTCCATGAAGCAAAAGCATATTGTTCAAGGTTTAAGTATTGGAGAGAAAGAGTAGAGACTGGGTTTTAGTCCTAGCTTTGCCTCTAACATGCTTTGTGGTCTTGGGCAAATTGCTTAAAGTCTTCATTTTCTTCATTTCAAAGTAAGGTATGGCCCACCTCAATCAGGATGGGTTTTAATCCTATTACTGGAGTCCTTTATAAGAGAATGAAATTCAGACAGAGAAAGAGACAGACACAGGGAGAAGCCAGAAGCTAAAATTCAGTGGAACCCAGAAGTGAATGGAGCGGCCAGGAGAGGCCTCCATGTGCGTTACTATGTGACAGAGAAGCCAAAGATGAAGGATCACTGGGAGCCAGCCCCAGAACTCCAGTTTTTTTGGAAAAAAAGCATTACCTTGATGATGTCTTTTTCCCAACCTCAAAACCCATTTTTCGCATTGTCGACCCATTGAGTGGTATTTGCTTAAACAGCCAGGAAACTAAAAGAGGTCCCTTTCATCTCTGAAATGTTACATTGACCCCGTTTGTTCCCTGGTTTTCTTCCATTAAATGTGGTGCTTATGGGCCATTACAGAAGTCAGTAACCTCTCACTGTAATCTCCCCCAAGCTGGACCTTTTTGCCAGTACAGCCATACACATGTATATCCAGCAATGCCTGCTCTTATTTCCACTCCCCTGTGATAGTCAGGGAGGACCATGTCCCAGACCCTGAACACATAGGAGTTTCTTGGTGTTTTGCTGACTTGACTTCAGAGGATAACTGTTTGGTCAGCTAGCCCTCCCTGACACTCTAGTCATTAATTTTTTGTCTTATTTTCTTCTTTGGTATAATGGTGAGCTTTATTATTCAAAGAGCTTTAATGTGTTAGCATAACTAAAGGCAAGAAGTATTTGTAGTGAGGAAATATGTGGCTGTCTCAGTTTTTGGAATGTCCTGATCAGGGAAATACTGCATGTGTAGTGGAAAGAGCATTGAGTTGGGAGTCAGGGGACCTGAGTTTAGTGTACCTGTGATCTTGTTCACAGGTGGATGCTAACTTGATAAAGGAAAATAGTATTTAGAAAAGCATTTGCTCATATTTGATGGGGCGTCTGTTGTGTTTGCCTGCATTTGGATTTGGATGAGTCTGGATGAGCATGATTGTAAGTGATTGTGTGTTCAGGAATGTTCATGTGAACATATTTGTAGGGATAGGGA
This sequence comes from Tolypeutes matacus, assembly GCA_026826555.1. Taxonomy (NCBI): domain Eukaryota; kingdom Metazoa; phylum Chordata; class Mammalia; order Cingulata; family Chlamyphoridae; genus Tolypeutes; species Tolypeutes matacus. The sequence continues at coordinate 781,807 of JAKSZT010054393.1, forward strand.
GGGAAGAAGATAAACCTGTTGTGTTCTAGCATTTATTTTCCATTTTGTTTTTATGTTTCCTGGTAACCATAACTTTGATAAAGAGTTCTTGCAAAGCCTAATGAGACAACAGACTAAAGAATGAAAGGAGAGAGAATATAAATAGCACTGGGGACCAACATGGATTTCCATTAGGTGTTTTCAGAGCTGCTAAACTCAGTAATTGGGTTTCTTGTGAGACTTTTAATTGCTTTAAGAAAAATAGGGTAAAATAAAACTAACCTTATAAAGCAGCCAAGCTCTAGAACTGGAAAAGAAGGCTCTATTTGTGAGTTGAAGAAGTAACTTTTTAAAAAAATTCTAAGACCACCTCAAGGGGACGACAGATACTGTAGGGCACCTGTTCTTAGAGTATCTACCTGGCCATTGTGAAAACTTCCCACTGGAAGGTAAGTGAAGAAAAATGCTAGTTTTCTAAGAAGCCAGCTAGAAATTTGGCAACAGAAAGAAAAGTATATTATTTTAGCATAAAATAAACATCTGTTATGGATTGATTTGTGTCCCCCCAAAACAATGGTCAAATCCTAATCCCTGGTCCTGTGAATGTGAGGCAGAGGGTGAGTGATGCTGCCACAAACCAAAGAACACCATGGATTGCTGGCCACCCACCAGAAGCCAGGGGAGAGGCATGAAACAGATTCTCCTCTTTAAGGGGAAGCATGGCTCTGCCAATATCTTGATTTTGAACTTCTAGTTTCTAGAACCACGAGACAATATATTTCTGTTGTTTAAGCCAACTAGTCTGTAGTAATCTGTTACAACAGCCCTGGAAAAATAACATTTATTCCTCTAGCACTGGAGTAACTGTAGAACTCCATTTTGAAAACTGCAGCCCACACTGATCTAGTATTCAAGAAAATGAGAGAATCCAACTGTATTAGGCCTAAATCCTTGTTTACAAGAGGGTGCTAGCAATATTTCCTAAGTACAAAGGGAAAAGAGATTCCCTCAGTTCCCTCTTAATGGAGTGTGGCATCTGATATTTATTTTACATACTTAATATCAATTAAAAAATGCATGTTAGTGAGACCATGAAAGGGGTCAAAGGCATATGAAAGCTGAAGTGCTTATTTTTATTCCACTGCCCAATACTCTTCTTAAAAAAAAAAAAAAAAAAAACTCTTTTAAAAAGTCCAAATTTTGAGAGGAATATAGAATAGACTCAAGTATCTGTGAAAAATCCACAGCAGATCAATGAGTTGATGGCAGTTTTGAATGTATATGTGTGTGAACAACTTCTTTGAGTTAAGCAAGATGATAATGAGACTATTTAAAATTTTTATCTTGCTTCATGGTTTTCGGAAATTTTCACATATATTATCTTTTTTGAGTTTTTCAGCAGATCAATTAGGCAAAGAGGGTTGGCATTATAATCTTATCATGTATATGAAGATATTGAGAGTCAGGATTTGAACAAGTCATAGAACTAATGAGCAGTGGATACTGGATGAAAATCTGTGGTTGTTGACTCTCAGGCCAGGGGTCTTTCTGATACTTTGTACTTTATGCAAGTATATAGCATTGAAAAGCTCTGAATGTATAAATGAGTCAACTTTGCTTGGGTATGAGAACATATGCATTTCTCCAGGAATGCCTTTAAAACATCCGGTGTTAAGAGTGATGTGAAAATTGGGTGGGTTGGGGGAAAAAATACATCAAATGTAAGATATGGGCTATAGTTAGTAGTAATATTTTGACAATGCTCTTTCATAGTTTATAACAAATGTTTTACAACAATGCAAGGTGGTGGTGGTGGGAGCCTTGTATAATGATATGCATGTTTGTTTTGTAAAATCCACAAATTTTATTATCATTTATTGTTTATGTATGTTCATGTATGTATGATGTACTTCAATAAAATTTTAGTTTAAAAAAAGAATGACTGTGAAATTATTTGTCCGTCTAGCGTGGATTGTGCAAAGACAAATATTTTTCTGCAAACAAATCTTACCAAACAAATTATGACTACATTTGTAGTTAAAGAAATAATAGGGGGAGGCGGCTGTGGCTCAATCAGTGGGGCTCCCGTATGCCATGTGGGGGGCCCCGGGTTCGGTTCTCGGGGCCTCCTGGTGAATGCGGGCCCGCCTGCATGGCGTGGTTGGCTGGCCCAGCGAGCACAAGCAGCAAGGGGGGGATAAATGAATAAATAAATAAAAATCTTAAAAAAAAAAAAAAAAAAAAAAGAAATAATAGGCACTAAAATTTGTATAGTCATAATAATCCAAGTTGTTTCAGAAATGGTTGCTTTTATTTTTGTTGGGCTCAAAAGGTGACATAGGGGCTCTTAAATTTAGGAATTAAAAAATTATTAACTTATAAGATAGAAGGGGGTGGTTGGGCAGTAGATGGGGTTGATGGTGCAGGGATGTGAGGGGGCGTCGATAGTGCTGGGATGTGAGGGGGAGTAAGATGGAGGGTTTGGATTGGACTATCCATGGAACTGGGGGGAGGGCTGGAGGAAGGAATAGGTGAACTCTGGGGATTTGTAGGTCTGTGGTTAAAACTACAATGGTAAGAATGTTCTTTCGGCAAATATGGCAGGGGAGTGTTACTGGTACATGGTGTCAGGTGTGGGGGGATATGTGGCATAGGGCGCACCAGGGGCATGCTTCTATGGAATATAAAAATGTTCATCTTGTCACAGTGTGTTATCTCAGTGGGTGGAGACCCACACAATAAACAACAAAATATTGAACTCCCATCCTGGGGAGACCTGCTATATTCTCAATTAGAGAAGCAAGAATCTCTCAAGAACATAGGCAGTACCTAATAAAAGAAAACAGACCAATATGCCAAACCCTCAATATTAATGCATATGATATGAACCTTATTCTTAAAAAATTTTTTTATTTTTAAAGAAGCTTTAGATTACATAAATGTTACATAAAAAATATAGGAGATTCCCATATGCCCAACCCCCCTTCCCTCGCACATTTCTGCACATTAACAACATCTTTCATTAGTGTGGTACATTTGTTATGATTGATGAACACATATTGAAGCATTGCTACTAACCATGGACTATAGATTACATTATACTTCACACTCTGCCCTGCACAATTTTATAGGTATGATAAAATGCATAATGGCGTGTATCCATCATTGCAATGCCATGCAGGACAATTCCAATGTCCTGAAAATGCCCCTATGTTACACCTATTCTTCCCTCTCCCTCACCTCAGAATCTCTGGTGGCCACTGCCTTTATATCAATGTTAAAAGTTCTTCTGCTAGAATAATAATAAGTCTACTTTAGTCCATTGTTCATTCCCCAGTCTTGAGGATTTAGGAATGGTGATGTCCACTCTGTTTCTGATTGAGAGGGGGCTTAGATCCCATTGGGCAGATGGATGGAACTATCTTGCTTGCAGACACTCTCTGTTCCTTGATAGCTGTACTCAGTGAGTCCAATAAACTGGAGAGTAGGTGTTGCAACTCGGCTGAGATACAGACTCAACTGGCACATGAACAGACTAAAAATTTAAGTCTCTGGGACATATATTTAACAAGCATAGTGCTGATTATAGGTTCAAATAAAAGGGGCAGAAGAGCCATGTGTAGAGGAACTATAAATGAGTCTGACTCTTACACTGGGGAGCATAAATTCCAAAGTAAGGCCCACTGACAGAGTGCCAAATTCCTGAGGTTGTCTGCCCTGCTTATGGTATCTAGATGTTTCTAGAGCTCTCAGGAACCCCATGTTTTGAGGCCTTGTTTACTGTGGCAGTCAATGAGATCCTGCTGAGATGTGCATAAGTGTAACCTCTGGAATGACTTCCTGACTCATTTTGAAATCCCTTAGCTATAAAAACTCATTTGTACTTCATATTTCCCCCTTTTGGTCAAGGTTTTTTCCCCAATATATTGCTGGTTGGTACTTGGTAATAATTCCTTGGTGCCAGGGAGGCTCATCCCCAGGAGTCATGTCCCATTCCGGGGGGAAGGTAGTATGTTTCTATGCTGAATTTGGCTTAGAGAGACGCTACATTTGAGCAGCAATAAGGCTTTCAGGAGGTAACTCTTTTTTTTTTTTTTTTTTTTTTTAAGATTTTATTTATTTATTCATTTATCCCCCCCTTGCTGCTTGTGCTCGCTGGGTCAGCTAACCACGCCGTGCGGGCGGGCTTGCCTTCACCAGGAGGCCCCGGGAACCGAACCCGGGGCCTCCCATATGGTAAACGGGAGCCCTACTGATTGAGCCACAGCCGCTTCCCCAGGAGGTAACTCTTAGGCAATATATAGTACTAGGCTAAGTTTCAATTTCACAAGAAAAGTGAACCTTATTCTTCAAAAATTGAAACTTAGTGGTTACCATAGGTCCCAAGGGGAGGGGGAAGGAAGAATAGAATAGATGGAACATAGGGCATTTTTACGGCATTGGAATTGTTTTGTATGGATCTTGCAATGGTGGGTACAGGCCATTATAAATTTTGTCAAAACCTATAGAAGTGTACGGTATAAAATATAATCCATAATGTAAACCATTGACCATGGTTAGTAGCAATGCTTCAATATTTGTTCATCAGTTGTAACAATGTACCATACACATGTAAGATATTATCAATAGGAGAAAATGTGAGAAGGGGATGGGGTGGGATATAGGGGAATGCCCTATATTTTCTATGTGACTTTTCCGTAACCTCAAGCTTATTTGAAAATAAAGCAAAAAAAAAAAAAAGACACTGGGGGGGATATACAGAAAAAAATCGTCACTGTACATAAAAGATAATATATCTTATGGTGATGAAAGACACAATAAAAAATTTTTAAAAAGTTTATCTGAGTATTTTGTCTTTTTAATTATTATTATTATTATTTTTAACTTTATTTTGTACATTTAATAATTGAAAACATAAGCAATTAAAAACTAAAAAGTAATCACAGATGAATAAATATATACATTTCTCAATTAAATGTAATGGATACATGTAAATTTTTTTGTTGTTTTGTTTTTTTGGGTGTGTGAATCAAACAATATATTACACAATATATTTGGTTCATAGTAATGCATTCATACAGTATTTGTCCTTTTGTGTCTGGCTTGCTTCACTCAACATAATGTCCTCCAGATTCATCCATGTTGCCATATGCTTTATGACTTCATTTCTTCTTACAGCTGTATAATATTCCATCGTGTGAATAGACCACAGTTTGTTTATCCATTCATCTCTTGATGGACACCTGGGTTGTTTCCAACTTTTGGCAATGATGAATAATGTGGCTATGAACATCGGTGTGCAGATGTCTGTTCGTGTCACTGCTCTCAGTTCTTCTGGGTATATACCTGGTAGCGGTATTGCAGGGTCACGTGGCAAGCCTATATTCAACTTCTTTAGGAACTGCCAAACAGTCCTCCATAGTGGTTGTACCATCCTGCATTCCCACCAACAGTGAAGAAGTGTTCCTATCTCTCCACATCCTCTCCAACACTTGTAGTTCTCTGTCTTTTTAATAGTGGCCATTCTGATAGGGGTGAAATGATATCTCATTGTAGTTTTGATTTGCATTTCCCTAATCATGAGTGATGTTGAGCATTTCTTCATGTGTTTTTTTTGCCATTTGTATTTCTTCTTCGGAGAAATGTCTATTGAAGTCTTTGGCGCATTTTTTAATTGGGTCATTTGTCTTTTTATGTTGAGCTGTAACATCTCTTTATATATCCTGGATATTAAACCCTTATCAGATATGTGATTTCCAAATATTTTTTCCCATTGAGTTGGCTGCCTTTTCACCCTTCTGACAAAGTCCTGTGAGGTGCAAAAGTGTTGAATTTTCAGGAGGTCCCATTTATCTACTTTTTCTTTTGTTGCACGTGCTTTGGGTGTGAAGTCCAAGAAACCACCACCTACTACAAGGTCTTGAAGATGTTTCCCTACATTTTCTTCTAGTAGTTTTATGGTCCTGGCTTTTATATTTATTTATTTATTTATTTATTTATTTATTTATTTATTTATTTAAAGATTTTATTTATTTATTCATTTATCCCCCCCTTGCTGCTTGTGCTCGCTGGGTCAGCTAACCATGCCGTGCGGGCGGGCTTGCCTTCACCAGGAGGCCCCGGGAACCGAACCCAGGGCCTCCCATATGGTAAACGGGAGCCCTACTGATTGAGCCACAGCCGCTTCCCCTTATATTTAGATCTTTGATCCATTTTGAGTTGATTCTTGTATAGGGGGTGAGATAGGGGTCCTCTTTCATTCTTTTGGTTATAGATATCCAGTTCTCCCAACATCATTTGTTGAAGAGACTGTTTTTTCCCAATAGCGTGGGCTTGGTAGGTTTGTCAAAAACCAGTTGACTGTATAGGTGAGGGTTTATTTCTGGATTCTCAATTCTATTCCACTGATTGATATGTCTATCTTTATGCCAGTACCATGCTGTTTTGACCACTGTAGCTTTGTAATATGTTTCAAGGTCAGGCAGTGAAATTCCTCTCCCATTGCTCTTCTTTTTTAGAATACTTTTGGCTATTCGGGTGCACTTACCCTTCCAGATGAATTTGGTAATTGCCTTCTCTAATTCTGTAAAGTAAGCTGTTGGGATTTTGATTGGTATTGCATTGAATCTATAAATCAGTTTGGGCAAGATTGACATCTTCACGATATTTATTCTTCCAATCCATGAACACGGAAGGTCTTTCCATTTGTTTAGGTCTTTTTAAATTTCTTTTAGCATTGTTTGGTAGTTTTCTGCATATAGGTCCTGTACTTCCTTGGTTAAATTTGAGTCTTTTTGTTGCTATTGAAAATGGAATTTTCTTCCTGATTTCCTCCTCAGATTGTTCAGTACTAGTGTACAAAAACATTACTGATTTTTGCGTGTTGATCTTATATCCTGCCACTTTGCTGAACTCATTTATTAGTTCAAGTAGCTTTGTTGTGGATACTTCAGGATTTTCTAAATACAGGATCATGTCATCTGCAAACAGTGAGAGTTTTACTTCCTCTTTTCCTATTTGGACGCCTTTAATTTTTTTGTCTTGTCTAATTGCCCTAGCTAGAACTTCTAGTACAATGTTGAATAACAATGGTGACAGTGGGCATCCTTGTCTTCTTCCTGATCTTAGGGGGAAAGTTTCAACCTTTCCCCATTGAGTATGATGTTGGCTGTGGGTTTTTCATATATGCCTTTTATCATATTGAGGAATTTTCCTTTTATTCCTATCTTTTGAAGTATTTTTATCAAAAAAGGATGTGGGATTTTGTCGAATGCCTTTTCTGCATCTATTGAGATGATCGTGTGGTTTTTTTCCTTCAACTTGTTAATGTGGTGTATTACATTGATTGATTTTCTTATGTTGAACCAGCCTTGCATACCAGGAATAAATCCCATTTGGTCGTGATGTATACGTCTTTTGATATGCTGTTGGATCCGATTTGCAAGTATTTTGTTGAGAATTTTTGCATCTATGTTCATGAGAGAGATTGGTCTGTAATTTTCTTTTCTTGTGGAATCTTTATCTGGCTTTGGTATTAGGGTGATGTTGGCTTCATAAAATGTGTTGGGTAATTTTCCCTCCTCTTCAATTTTTTGGAAGAGTTTAAACAGGATTGGTGTTAATTCTTTTAGAAATGCTTGGTAGAACTCACCTGTGAAGCCATCTGGTCCTGGACTTTTCTTTGCTGGGAGATTTTTGATGACAGATTAAATCTCCTTAATTGTGATTGGTTTGTTAAGTTCTTGTATTTCTTGTTGTGTCAGTGTAGGTTGGTTATGAGTTTCTAGAAATTTGTCCATTTCATCCAGGTTGTCTAGTTTGTTGGCATATAGTTTCTCATAATATCCTCTTATGATTCTTTTTATTTCTGTGAGGTCATTTGTAATTTCCCCCCTTTTATTTCTGATTGTATTTATTTGCATCTTCTCTCTTTTTTTCTCTGTTAGTCTAGCGAGGGGTTTGTCAATCTTATTGATCTTCTCAAAGAACCAGCTTTTGGTTTTGTTGATTTTCTCTATTGCTTTTTTGTTCTCATTTTCATTTATTTCCGCTCTAATCTTTATTATTTCTTTCCTTCTTTTTGCTTTGGGATTGGTTTGCTGTTCTTTTTCTAGTTTCTCAAGTTGTTCAGTTAAATCTTTGAGTTTAGCTCTTTCTTGTTTCTTAATATAGGCATTTAGGGCTATAAATTTCCCTCTCAAGACTGCCTTTGCTGTATCCCATAAGTTTTGATATGTTGTGTTCTCATTTTCATTTGTCTCAATATATTTACTGATTTCACTTGCAATTTCTTCTTTGACCCACTGAATATTTAGGAGTGTGTTGTTCAGTCTCCACACATTTGCAAGTTTCTTTTTTTCCTGTTATTGATTTCTAGTTTCATTCCATTATGATCTGAGAAGGTGCTTTGTATAATTTCAATCTTTTTATATTTATTGAGAGCTGTATTGTGACCTAACATGTGGTCTATCCTGGAGAAAGATCCATGGGCACTTGAGAAGAATGTATAATCCGCTGAGTTTGGATGCAGTGTTCTGTATATGTCTGTTAGGTCTAACTTGTTTATCATATTGTTCAAGTTCTCTGTTTCCTTGTTGATCTTCTGTCTAGTTGTTCTATCTAATGATGTGAGAGGGGTGTTGAAATCCCCGACGATTATTGTAGAAATGTATTTCTCCCTTCAGTTTTTTTTTTTTTTTTTTGTTTGTTTGTTTTTTGTTCTTTTTTTTTCTCTCTCCCTTCAGTTTTGCCAGAGTTTGTCTCATATATTTTGGGGCACCCTGGTTAGGTGCATAGATATTTATGACTGTTATATCTTCCTGGAGGATCGTCCCTTTTATTAATATATAATGGCCTTTCGTATCTCTTATCACTTTTTTGCACTTGAAGTCTGTTTTGTCTGATATTAGTATAGCTACCCCTGCTCTTTTCTGTTTACTATTCGCATGGAGTATCTTTTTCCAACCTTTTACTTTCAGCCGGCTTGTATCCTTGTGTCTGAGGTGAGTTTCTTGTAAGCAGCATATGGATGGCTCGTGTTTTTTTATCCATCCTGTCAGCCTGTATCTTTTTATTGGGGAATTTAATCTGTTCACATTCAATGATATTACTGAAAATGCACTATTTATTTCCTCCATTTTATCCTTT
>JAKSZT010054393.1:791032-836684 GCA_026826555.1 Tolypeutes matacus
TTTCTTTCTTCTATACTCTCCTCCAAGCCTCTCTCTCCTGTCTTTTTTTTTTTTTTTTTTTTTACTGGGAGGTCCCAGGTATCGAACCCGGGTCCCTCCATATGGGAGATGGACACCCAACCATTTGAGCCACATCCGTCCCCCTCTCCTGTCTTTTTCTTTCAGGTTCTAAGGCTTCCTTTAATATTTCCTGCAAAGGTGGATTCTTTTTTGCAAACTCTCTTAGTTTCTGTTTGTTTGTGAATACTTTATATTCACCTTCATATTTGAAGGACAGTTTTGCTGGGTAAAGAATTCAAGGCTGGCAGTTTTTCTCTTTCAGTTTCCTAATTGTATCATACCATTGTCTTCTCGCCTCCATGGTTTCTGAAGAGAAATCTGCACTAAGTCTTACTGGACGTCCTTTGTACGTGATCGTTTGCTTCTCTCTTGCTGCTCTGAGCATTTTCTCTTTATCTTTTACATTTGACATTCTGAATAATATGTGTCTTGGCATAGGTCTATTTGGATTTATTCTTATTGGGGTACGGTGTGCTTCTTGGACATGAAAGTTCATTTCTTTCGTGAGAGTTGGGAAATTTTCAGCTATTATTTCCTCAAATACTCTTTCTGCCCCTTTTCCTTTCTCTTCTCCTTCTGGAACTCCAATGACACGTATGTTCTTGCGTTTTGTGTTGTCATTCAACTCTGTGAGCTCCTGCTCAATTTTTTCCATTCTTTTCTCTCTTCAATTTTAGCTGCTCTGTCTTCAGTATCACTTATTCTTTCTTCTATCATTTCGAGTCTGCTGTTGTATGCTTCAAATGTATTTTTTACTTCACCTATTGTGTCTTTCATTCCCATGAACTCTGTTACTTTTCTGTTCATGATTTCAAATTCTTCTTTACGTTCGCGCAATGACTTCTTGATGTCATTGATCTCTTTAACTATATTCTCTTTCATCTCATTAATTTGATTTTGGAAATGTGTGCTCATCTCACTGATTAGTTCTCTCAAATTCTGCATCTCTTCTGGGACTTTGCTGTATTCCTTTTCTTGGGTCATGTCTTCTATTTTCTTAGTATGGCCCATAATTTTTTGTTGGTGCTTAGGCATCTGGTTAGTTTGCATTTTACTTAGATGCTCTATCTCTTTCTCTTTTATGGGGTTTTAGTTGCAGGAGGCTGTGAGTTACCACCGCTCTTTGATTTTTGGCTCAACCTTGATTGTTAGGATTGTTCTGCTGGTTGCTCAAAACTGGGCACTGGACCCAGTAATTGGTTGTAGAGTCGTTTCCTAGGGCCTTGGGCAGGGAGGCTATAGAGGCCAGGAAAAGACTCTTACTTATTTATTTTCTTATGTGTACTTCCTTGGTCTGCCAGGAGATGGCGCTTGTTGGCTGCTCTCAATTCAATGCCTGGTCGGAGCATATTTGTTGTGACACAGACCAGATCAATGTGATAGAGCTTCCTGTCTGGGGGCTAGGAGCCCTGTGATTCAAACTTTCTGAGACAGTTCTCCAGACTTCTCTCGTAGCGCCCCCCTTTTCCCAGCTAGGAAATATTTCCACTCCCTTCTGAATCCTCAACAATCAGTCCCTGTTAGTAGAGGATGAGATTGGGAGGTTTGTATATCTTTAGCCCCTTGCAGGCTCCAAGGCAAACAATGGCGCAGCCCCACCCAGCCTGGAAGGGCTCTCGGGACAGGGCAGACCAAACCTGGGAGTCAAAAGCAGGGTCAGCCCCAGGCTCTCTCTCCCCTCTCCCGTGGTGTCCTCAACAATTAGTCCAGGCTAGAAGAGAGGGAGGTTGCGAGGATCGGATTTCTCCAGTCCTTTCCGGGCTCCCAGGGCAAACCGCCGTGTGGAAGGGTCCTTTCCAGGCTCCCAGGGCAAATCGCCGTGTGGAAGGGTCCGTGGGGCTCTGCAGCCCAAATTTCAGGTCCGAACCTGAGTCAGCCTAAGGCTGTGTCCCTCTCTCTCCCCTTTCCGGGAGTGGCAGATCCCTGAAGCCCCCTTTGTCTGTGGTCGCAGGCTCAGGGACCCGAGAATTCTGAAGAGTGTGGGGGAGGGTGCCGGCAGCAGCAGAAGCTGCTACTTGCAACTCACAGTTCTGTAGTCGCGATTTCCCTCTTCTGTCCCTCTCTCCTCTGGGTGGTGTGCAGCCTTCACCTGCTGACCTAAACCCTAGAAGATCTTTTTCGGGGCTGTTTCAGCTTGTCCTCTAGCTATTTTTCTGGAGAAGAGATTCCCGTGTCTTACTAGTCCACCATCTTCCCAGAAGTCCTCTAATTATTATTTTTATTCTTTTTTTTTTGGCTTTGTTGTTCGGGAGGTTTTGGATTGCAGAAGGGTCTTAACTGTGGCAGGGGAGGGTCACTGGTGCAGGGTTTCGGTGATGGGGGGATGTGTGGGAGGGGTGCACCTGTGGCAGGCCTTTATGGAATATGAATATGTTCAAGTGGTCATGGGGTATTGTCTCAGTGGGTGGAAATCCACACAATAACCAAAAGAATATTGGAATTCTCATCCTGGGAAGTCTTCTAATTTCTCTAATGGAGTGGCAAGAATCCCAAGAGTACATGGACAGTGCCTAGTGAAGAAGGATAGACCAATATGTGAGGCCCTTGACATTGATGGTTGTACTTGTTGATCTTGTTCATGTGAAATTGAAACTTAGCTTCATATTATATATTGCCTAAGAGTTACCTCCTGAAATCCTCCTTGTTGCTTAAATGTGGCCTTTCTCTAAACCAAAGTCAGCATAGAAACTCACTACATTCCCCCCTGGTGTGGGACTTGACTCCTGGGGATGAATCTCCCTGGCACCAAGGGATTATTACTAAGGGCCAGCTAGCAATACATTTGGAAAAAGACCTTGACCAAAAGGGGGAAATATTAAATACAAATGAGTTTTTATGGCTAAAAGATTTCACAGTGAGTTGGGAGGCTATTCCAGAGGTTATGCTTATATATGTCTCGGCAGGATCTTATTGACTGCCACAGTAAACTGTGACTAAAGCAGGGGTGCTCCTGTGGGCTCTAGAGACATCTAGACACTATAGGCAGGGCAGACAACCTCAGGAATTTGGCCCCTGTCAGTGGGCCTTACCTTGGAATATATGTTCCCCAGTGTAACAGAGTTAGACTCATTTATAATTTCCCTATACATGGCTCTTCTACTCCTTTTATTTGAACCTATAATTAGCACTATACTTGTTAAATATATGTCCCAGAGACTTAAATCTTCGATCTGTTCATATGCTGGTGGAGCCCTGAATCTCAGCAGAGTTGCAATACCTACTCTCCAGTTCATTGGACTTACCCAGGACAACTAAAAAATGATGATGATGGACAACCCAATCCCCAAAAAACAGAGGGTATCTGTAACTGCAAGCAGACAGTTCTATCCATCTGCCCCATGGGATCTAAGCCCCCTCTCAATCAGAAACAGAGTGGGCATCACCATCCTAAAATCCTCAAGATTGAGGAATGAACAAACATAAGGGGGAAGTGTAACTATGCACTAAAGTAGACTTATTATTATTCTAGCAATGGAAGATCTTGTAACATTGATATAAAGACAGTGGTCACCAGAGGTTCTGAGGGAAGGGAGAGGGAAGAATAGGTATGGTGAACTAGTGTTTGCTGAGCTTATACTCAATTTCGAAGAGTTTTATAAACATAATTAACCTTATTAATTTCTATTTGGCCAAAATTAGTGCCAAATGTGATGATAGGAAGAAGTATTGCATTACCCCAATTCTTATTGGCTCTTAAAAAGGTAAAGATGATAAAAGGTGCTGAGACAATGATGAATTCTCCAAGTATGAATCATTTGACAACAGAATGTTTCTGAAGGACATATTGAAAATCTTGTAACACATGCACACTAACTAGACAGTTAACAATACATGGGAAGATCGAAAGAAAAGGAAATGGAAACACTTTGGAGTTACTCAAGAAGGGGTCTGTCCATACCAAAAAGAGATGCCAATTACCCTAATATTCATTTAAGGGAAGGTGAGGAGTTTGAGAACTTAAAGCCTTGGTCTGGTGAAAAGGCTGCTGATGAAATGTTTGAATTAAGCCATGGATGTTTTCACAGACTTTAGAACTGTTATCAGCAGCAAATCATCCATATGAGGCTGATTTAAAAAACAGACTCCTAAAGGGTTGCCAACTCTTGGAGGATCATGAAGGAGGGTGTGGTGATGGTGTTACTTAATAACTACAGGTGTTTTGGGAAAATATGCCCAATTCTAAGGAAGATCAATGAAAAGAAGAGGAAGATGATTAGTGATGAAGCTTTGAAGTAAATCATATACCTATTAGGTGGAAATGCATCTAAAGAACTCAAATTTAAATCACTTGGTAAATAGCGTCTTGGTACCTAATGTTATATAGTAAATTTTGATTTCTTAATGTTGTTAGCTTTTGGGAAAAGCATGATTAGTTGGTTTCACACATACCATTTTACTCAGTAATTTTAATATCTGCCCTGAAAAATCATTAATCAGAATCACTAACAGCGAGCAAATTTTGTCACTTTGAATTTCACCATCTAGCTTTGTGCTTTTCTGTTTGGTAATAAAGATGTAGTTAATGAATAGATTGGCCAAAAGGAGGACCAAGAAGAGAATGAGATGAAAAATAAATGATCTGAATGACAATCGTGGAGGATTGGCTGGCTGCTGCCCGTGATGGTGCCGATAGAGGTGTCCATGTTTTCCACTTGGTCTGCCTACTAGGAGGCTACTTTACCTTCCATCAAATATCCGTTATTGAACAGAACTTTAGTCTGTGGATGGTTGGCTTCTCATTTAAAATGAGATGCTAATGAATGACCCATGGTCCTCATGAGATTCACAGATTCGGTAGCTCTGCATTTGCTGCAGCCAGTGTTGGGATTTTCAGTCCTCTTCTGTCATTTTCTTGGTTCATGACACCCTCCCCTTCAGACACTTGGGCCAGAAATCTTTCAGTGATATTTGATTTCTCTGTCTCCTCCATTCTCAAATCTAATCTGCCACCAAGTCCAATTGTTTCTACCCTAAAATGTTTTCCATATCATCTGCCACTACCCTAGCCCAGAACTTGTCATCTAGAAGTTTAGTCAGAAAATTTGGGCTCAGGAATCAGACCTGATTTGGAAACCTGATGCCACTCATTAACTTTATAGCTTTGGGCAAGTTACTTAACTTCACTAAGTTTCATTTTTCTCAGCCAGAAAATGATGTTAGTAATAGTTCCTACCCCATGTTTTTTTTTTTTTTTAAGATTTATTTTATTTATTTATTTCTCCCCCCACCTTGTTGTTTGCACTTGCTGTCTGCTCTTTCTGTGTCTGTTTGTTGTGTGCTCTCTGTGTCTGCTCATCTTTTTTTTAGGAGGCACTGGGAACCGAACCCAGGACCTCCCACATGGGAGGGAGGTGCCCAATCGCTTGAGCCACCTCTGCTCCCTGCTTGTTGTATCCCTTGTTGTGTCTCTTCGTTGTGTCATCTTGCTGAGTCATTTTGTTATGTCAGCTTGCCGCACCAGCCCGTTACGTCAGCTTGCTGTCTTGCTCGTCTTCTTTAGGAGGCACCGGGAACTGAACCCAGGACCTCCTGTGTGGTAGGCAGTGCCCAACTGCTTAAGCCACATCCACTTCCCCCATGTTGTTGTTTTGAAGGCTAAATGGAATCATACAAGGATAGTGCTTAGTATCAAATAAGCATTAGCTATCAGAACTTGCATTATTATAGAAGACTCCTAACTGGTTTTCATTTCTCTAATCTTTTGCTTCGACTGCTGTCAAAGTTATTTTTTAAAGTGTTTGGATTCTATTACTCTCATGATTCAGCACACACACACATGCACACCAGTAGCAGCAGCAGCAGCACCACCACCACCATAAACGGCTTTTCACAGCATCTCATTACCTATAGGATAAAGTTTGTCTGTTGAGACTTCTTACAGTTGGATCCAACCTTACCTTTCCAACTTCATGTCCTGTCATGTCCAGGTTGTCAGCTGATGCTGCCCCCTTCTCATATACCTTCCCTCCCTGCTCACATCACACACCTTTAGCTTTCACTTTGCCTTTGGAACACATTGCTCCTTTGGTTTGGAAGGAACATCTCTTCCGACTTCATCTACTCATTCATCAAGGTCCACCAAGTCAGACTTCATACCTTTTTCCTTTCTCTCATAATACTGTTTGTATCTCTGTTATACAACTTATTTCTTTCTGCCTTAAAATCAGAGTTTACTGAGTTGATTTCATGCCTCTGCCACCATCACATTCTAACCTTGGTCATGTAAGGAATTTGTTTTAGGAATTTTGTATCCTCCATAGAATCTAACTCAGTGGGCTGCATATTTGCAAGTGCTCTGGAAATAAATGCTGAAAATAATTATAGCTTCATTAGCCCTTACCCATTTAACAGCAGTCTCATTTGCAGTGCCACTCCAGGGCTTATTTCTAAGTATCTTTCCATTTTAGCTTTTGGGTCACTCAGCAGGGATCAGTACATAGCATGGCATTAGCATTAGATGAATGTCGGTATTTTGAATTCAAAGCACAATACATTATTAGATTCCCAGGCAGGTTGACTTTTTTTTTGGTTGCTAGGAAGTCATGTAATAAAAAGGTGGTCCTCTACTAGGCATTGGCCATCTGACTGGGGGAAGAATTTGTGTAGGTACTCTTGCGATGAAGGGAGAGTATTTCAAGTTCATTCAGGGAAAGCTGGAAAAGAGTTTTGAAGTATTTGTCCATAGAGCAGTAAGGAACCACAATAGATTGTTAGGGAAGGGGGCATCAGGTCAAGGTGACAATTGAGGGAAATAACTTTAGCAATTGGTGGGCACTGGCTATTATGTACTGGTACTATTAAAGCCCATGAAACTTGCATTAGGGAATGGATGTGTTCTCTCAACAGAAATACTTTGTATATATTCCTATATCTCTCTACTTTCTAACTTACCCTGGGTGCTAAGAGTTAGAAGGATATTAACAAAGAATGGTTTATTACTCTCTAGTTTTTCTTTATGATCTCCCTTCTCTTACTTTTATTCCAGATGGGAACCTCAAAAAAAAAAAAAAAATCTCAAAAAATTGTTTTTCAACGGCTTCATTAGACCTCTAATTGAGAGTTCATCTTTTGTGTGCCCCTGGTCTGTTGAGAATCTGATGCAAGTTATGGACCCATCCATATTTTTCATATCATTACATATAGTTCATTTGACCCCCAGATTCCATTTTTGCCTATAGGAAAACATGTAACCCCGTTCAAATTCCATGTTTTCCAACTGCAGTAGTTTTCTATTACAGAGTAGTGAATTACCACAAACTCAGTGGTTTAAAAAAACATAAATTTATTAGAGTTTCCATGTGTAGTAGTTAGCCAAAGGGATGCTGATGCAAAGTACTAGAAATCCGTTGGCTTTTATAAAGGGTATTTATTTGGGGTAGAAGCTCACAAGGGCCTAGAGAGTCCAACTCAAGGTATCATAAAAGGTACTTCCTCACCCGAAGTCTGTTGCCACGTGCTGAAGCAAGATGGTGGGCAATGTCTACGAGGGTTCAGCCTTCCTCCTTCCTCTTAAGGCTCTGTGGTCCCATCTTTTTCTCATCTTAGCTGTAGGCAGGCATAGGACTTGTCTCTCTTCCTCTGGGGCTCGTTTCTTTCTGGGCTCAGCTGCTCTGTTCTCTTCACAAGGTCAGCTATAAACTATCAGGCAAATGTCTCATCTCTTTTCCTGGGGCCTCAGGATCTTCTTCCATGTGTATGGAACTCTCTCTCTTTTCTTGCGTATCTGCTTCCATGTCTCCTCAATTGAGCGTCCGTTTATATAGCCCACCAAGGGGGTGGGAACTCAACTCTGCACACCCTAATGACATGGTCAAATCAAAGCACTAATCCTAATTTAATCAAGTAAACATAAAGCCTTTGCATTTAAATCAATCAAAGGGTATCATGCCCAGAGGAACAGACCAGTTTACAAACATAATGTTTCTTTTTGGAATTCGTAAATAATATCAAACTACCACACCATGGGTCAGGAGTCAGGATCCTCAGCTCAGTCTTACTGGGCTGAATCAAGATGTCAGCTGGGGCTGTGATCTCATCTGAGTCTTGGATTACTCTTTCAAGCTCATTCAGATTGTTGGATAAGTTCATTTCCTTGTACTTGTGGGACAGGGGTCCTCCTCTTCTTTCTGGCTAACAGCTACGAGTTATCATCAGCTCCTAGAGGGCTCCCTTAGGTCCTAGTGACATGACCCTTACACAACATGGCATCTTCTTCAAAGGCAGCAGGAGAATCTTATGCCAGTCTGCTGTGAAGGACTCATATATTATGTAATGCAGTCAAGGGTGTGACTATCCCATTATATTTACAGGTCCCACCAACACTCGTGGGGAGGGGATTACATAAGGTGTATACACCAGGGGCAGGCGATTTTAGGGACCATTTTAGAATTCTGCCCACCAGACCAACTCACCATTTTTTAGTTTTGTGGTATGACACACAGATAAGTTGAGATAAGTTTGTGAAATGTCACAAATAATATATCAACAAATTACCAAAATTTGCTATTTTCTTCTAATAAGAGCATGTTGTGGGTTGAATTGTGTCCCCCCAAAAGCTATGTTCAAGTCCTCATCCCCAGTCCTGTGAATGTGACCTTTTTTGCAAATAGGGTCTTTGAAGATGTGATTAGTTAAGATGAGGCCATTTTTGGTAAGAAGAGAGAAATTGGGACACACAGAGAGAGAATGCCACATAATGATTGAAGTGCTGCAGCTGTTAGCCCAGGAATGAGAAGGATTGTTGGCAGGCTACCAGAAGCTAGAAGAGGCAAGGGAGATTCTCCTCTACAGGTTCCAGAGGGAGCCTGGCCCTGCTTACACCTTGATTTTGGACTTTTAGCCTCCAGGACTGTGAGAGAATATATTTCTGTTGTTTTAAGCCTTCCAGTTTGTGGGTCTTTGTTACAGCAGCCTTGGGAAACAAAGAACTAATTTGTGGTTATCCGTGAAATGATATCACTCTCTTTCCCTTGCGCTGTTGGATAAAATAGAAACTGATGGAATTCCTTTAGCCCCCGCTTATAGGCTAAATAATGGCCCTCAATATTTCACATCCTTATTCCTGGAACTGATGAATATTACCTTATATGGCAAAAAAGAATTTTTGCAGATATGATTAAATGAAAGATTTTGAGATGGGGAGATTATCCTGGATTATCTGGGTGGACTCTAAATGTAATCATAAGTGACCTTATATGAGGAGGCAGAGGGAGATTTGACTACAGGAGGAGGAGCTGTGACAATGGAAGCAAGAGTCTGGAATGATACAAAGAAGGGGTTACAAGCCAAGGAATGCAGGCAACTTCCAGTATCAGAAAAGGCAAGGAAACAGATTGATACCTTGACTTTAGCTTGGAGAAACTGATTTTATATTTCCGGCCTCCAGACCATAAGAGAATAAATCCTTGTTTTAAACCGATATGTCTGTGGTATTTGTTACAGCAGCCATAGAAAACTAATGTAGCCATAATAGTGGCACATAATTCTGGGTACACCAATGGGGCATTATCACTCCACCTATTTGCCACCACATCTAAGATGTGTGTGTGTGTGTGTGTGTATTCATTTATTTATTTTAATGCACAGAGACTATTTGGAAGTTGTAAAACTCCAAAAAGTTGGAAGAAGAGTAGCTAGATGGGGAATATCTCTAAGAATCAAATGTGATTGGGGTAAAGGATTAATATTGTGCTCTTAAAGGGAGGCAGTAGGCCTTTGAACAAGAGTTGATAATCAAAATGAGTATTGAAAGAAGGAAGGGAATAGAAAAGGAAAAAAGGGATGGATGGAATGAGGTTGAGGGGAAGAGAGAGAAGAAGAAAGAAGGGATCAAGAAGAAAATTTGGCTCTGCTGACTTGCTCCATAAACAGCTTGTGAGAAGTGGCTTTTCTTTGGGAGGATTGATGGCTCAGGGCTGGAGCTCTGGGAGCCAAGGGAACTGCCAGAGGTTGACATCGTGACAGGGTTTTCTTCTCCATACCTGGCAGGAATGTCACATGAACTGCTGCCACCATCATGGCTTCAACTGTTAAGTTGTGTGGATCTAAGAATATTCTTTTCCCTTTAAACATTTTTTATGGAGAAAAAGATATGGAGTATTTTTAATTTCACCAAATATAAGTATTTTTCAAAATACGCATGATACAGTCCTAGTTAAAGTAAAATTATGGGCCCTAAAACTGCAAAATGAAAAGCTCCCCAAAGAGTTCCTGCCTTTTTTAGTGGTAAAAATAAACAGATGTGTGGAGTAAGGGCAGTGCTACGACTTGAACAGAATGAAGAGGAGAGCATATGTGCAGTGTTTTTGAAACGTTAGATGTCTCAGAAAATGTTCTGTAAGGTGAAGGTGCCAAATGGGAACACTTCATTCAATAGCAGGCTATCCCCGTTTCTGGAGAATTCAGATTATTTTACAAAGCTAATTGCTGAAGACAAGTCACTTAGTGAAGGTCAAGTATCTTAAGAGGGAGAGACCCTGGCCCAGCTCTCCTTGCACCTTTCTGTGAGCACAAACACTGTCTAGGCAAACCCTTGCTGTGTGGAGAACTGGCAAACTGACTAGAAACTGAATTTTGCTGTAGCCCCACATTTAATTGTAACCACTGGGTTAATGGGCTTATTGCTAGCATAATTAAGAACACAAATCTTAAATAAAGCCTCTGTCTTAGGGTTCTAGAAAAGCCCAGTAAAGAATCACAGCAACCTTTTGGAAAGATAGTTTTAAAAACTGTACATAAAGTGTTATTCTGTCTTTCAGTGACCTCCTTTAGTGCCCTAGATAAGATGTAGCAGTGTGCCAGCTCCAGAGAAGTGTCCAAGTTGTAAATTACTATTTCCTAGCTCATTTGTATGCTAAACTAAAATCCTCTGACTCCACCTTCCCCATTGTTTTCAATTTTAAAAAAGCTCCCCTGTACCCACTGTTGACACTGGGTGCCTGTTTGTTTTCAGGCTGATTTATGAGAAAAACCCTCTACAGCCTGTGTTCTGGTGGCTTCACTGATCACTTTGCTCCTAAACAGCAAATTGTGTTAAAAAAAAAAAAAAAAAGTGCTAAAGATTCTGAGAGCCTGAAGAAATCATTTGGTGGGCAGCTGCTTATTATCCCAAATGTACTTTCCGCTGGATTCTTCCAGCTCTCTCCGCAGGCCAGTGTAAATTTCAATCCATCGATTTCCGGTGCCTTTCTCACTTTGTGGTCTCCAGTGGATGGTGGAAGGTCCCCACAGCTCCAGTCTGCTTCTCTAGTGAGATATCATTTGTCAACTCAGCAGGTGGCATCATGACCTAAGTTTTCGGTTGGGTCAGTCTGAGAAAATAGCTAAAATCCATTTAATCTTAAGACTGGAAGAAACTTAAACCTCATACAAAGTCTTTCCCTCCCTTCCCACTCCCCAGGCACCCAAATTGTCTCTTATTCCAAAAATCCTTGGGCAAAGTGCCACAGCTCTCATTATTCATTATAGATGGTGTTTGATGGCAGAGGCATGGTCAGTATCCTCCAGGCTCCTCAGCCCTTTTCGCTCTGAATCTATTTCTTCCTGTCAATTCAGCCTCATAAATACTCCTCTAGAACAGGGGTTTTAAGAACCTTTTTTAGATCACCAGAAAATAGAATGAGGCTAGAGAATGGAAAGCTGAATTGGTTTAAAAAGATGTGTTAATCTTTGGAAATGAATAGAAAAAGTGAAAGCCCAACATAATCTTAATAACTAGCAATACTATTATATGGTTGTGACAGGGGTTTAAAGGGAAAGTCTAAGGTAATGTATGGGGAAGTGGCTGTGGCTCAATCAGTAGGGCTCCCGTTTACCATATGGGAGGCCCCGGGTTCGGTTCCCGGGGCCTCCTGGTGAAGGCAAGCCCGCCCGCACAGCGTGGTTAGCTGACCCAGCGAGCACAAGCAGCAAGGGGGAGATAAATGAAAAAATAAATAAAATCTTAAAAAAAAAAAAAAAAAGAACCTTTTTTGTTCCATGGACCCCTTTGCCAGTCAGGTGAAAACCACAGACCCATTACTAAGTCCACACTATCCTGTGTATTATTTAATAAATGTATCACACCTGTACCAACACAGCCCCACAAGAATGTTTTTTTGAATTTCAATTCAAGCTCATGGACCCCTTGTTAAGAACCCCGCTCTAGAATCTCATCTCTTACCCCTGCTTAAGTCATCCCCAATGAAAGTCTGCTAACTATGTTTCTGAGCCTCCCTCTTTCTCCCCTCCAACCACTCTAAAACCCACAACCAGGAAGTGGATGTGGCTCAAGCCATTGAGCTCCCACAGTTCCCAGTGCCTCCTGGAGATGATGAGCAAGACAGCAAGCTGCCATGATGGGCTGGCATGGCGAGCTGATGCAACAAGATGACACAACAAGGAGACACAAAGAAGAAACACATTGAGAGAGACAACAAAGCAGGGAGCAGAGTTGACTCAAGCTATTGAGTTCCACTCTCCCACATGGGAGATCCTGGGTTTGGTTCCTGGTGCCTCCAAAAGAGAAGATGAGCAGACACAGCACATGGCGAATGGACATAGAGAGCAGACAGCCAGCACAAACAACGAGGGGGGCAGAAATAAATAAAATAAAACAAGTCTTTAAAAAACAAAAACAAAACCCACAGCCGATTATTTCACTCAGCTGCTTTTTACCATCCTTCAGTGGGCTCCGTAGCCTCCAGGGTCGTGTTCGAACTCCTTGGCCTTCCATACTTGCTCACCCCAGCCTCCCCTGGGGACCAGCTGTTTGCTGACTGGCCATGCTTTCCAGGCCTCCTGCCCTGTGCTGTCGCCTCTCCCCATCTTTTTTTTTTTTTTTTTTAGCAAATCAATTTTATTGATACATATTAATAAAGAATACAATTCAAAAGTGTACAATCAGTGGTATTTGGTATAATCACACAGTTGTGCATTTCACTTCAATCATTATCCCCATGTTTCTCTCATTGTCATCCTCAAAATTCAGAGTCTGAACCCCCACTTGAGTCTGATGCCCCTTTTCTGTGGTCCCATTGCACCTTCTAGCACTACAGCAACCTGGTAGGTAGGTCTATTTGTCTAGATATCTAGCCCGCATGTTTATGGGACTGATTGGGGTCAGCTGGCATGAGCACCTGCAAATTGGTTCTGTACTTTCTCTCTTCACCTCAGAATTTCACCCACTGCTGTTCTGCCTTTTGTTTGTTTTTGTTTTGGTATTTTGTGGATGTTCCACCTTCTGGATGAAATCATAGAAGTGGGATGTTGGGTCAAAGTGCATATGTAATTTAGTAAAAGCTTGCCAATACACATACAGTTTTTTTTAGATGTTCTTCCATAGAGGTTAAAACATTTTGTATTTCCCACCAGCAATGTAGGAAAATGTCAGTTTCTCCACACCCTTGCCCAAACAATGTGTTGTCAATATGATAGGTTAGAAAAGGCATCCAAATGTAGTTTTAATTTGCTTTTCTCTTACTGAGAGATTGAGTGTTTTTCCCCATATTTTAAAGGGCCATTTGCCTTTCTTTTTTTTCAACTGTCCTTCTTCTTCTTCTTTTTTTTTTTTTTTTTGGTATATTTTTCTATTTTTTAAAAAAATAAATCAATTTTATTGGTACATATTTAATAAAGCATACAATTCATCTAAAGTGTACAATCAATGGTATTTGGTATAATCACACAGTTGTGCATTCATCACTTCAATCATTATTAGAGCATTTTCATTATTTCAATAATAATAATAAACAACAACAAAAAAATAAGTAGATATGAAAATTCTTCACCTCTCAATCTCTCTCTGTTTCCCCTGCTGTACATAGCTGCTATTTCTGGCTAGCCTTGCACAGTTATTTATTTATTTATTCAGCAGTTTTATTGAGATATTCTTATCAGATTTTAGGATCTCTTTATTCATTGGGGAGTTCAATCCTTTTTGAAACAAACTGCAGATATTTTCTCCTAATTTGTCACTTGTCTTTTGACTTAAGATTTTTCTTTTGCCATAAATAGACAATTAAAAATTTTTATATTCAAATTTATCAATTTTATATTTAATTGCTTCTGGATTTTGAGTTAGAGAAAAGTTTTCCTGTGTCTAGATTAGAAAATAATTCACCAGTTTTTCTTCTAGTACTTGTATACTTTCGTTTTTTCACATTTAAATCTCTGATCCATTTATAATTTATTCTAGTGTATGGTGTGAAGTTTGGAACTATTATCTTTTCCAAATGTTATCCAGTGTACCAACTCCATTGTTGAAAACCCCTTCTGTTGCCCAGTGAATTTTGAGATGCCATCTTTATCATATTCTAAATTCCCAAATGTACTTGTTCTGATTTTTGATTTTCTATTCTGTTCCATTGTTATTCTATTCGTGCTCCTTCCCACTGCTTTAATCAATGAAGCTTCACAGGATGCTTTCATAGCGGTAGGACTACTCTCACTTTACTCTTCTTTTTCAGTTTTCCTAATTATTAAGGATTGTTTGTTTTTTCATATGAACTTCAAAATCAACTTATTTAATTCCAGAATAAAATTAATTTACTGGTTTTATTATTGGACTCACATTAAATTTAAATATTAACTTGGGAGAAGTGATAGTTTTATGATATTGAATAACCCTAGATAAGGGCCAGCAATGTCTTTTCGTTTGCTCAAATTTTTGTTCAAATCTTTAAGGAAACTTAAAATATTTAAACAAACAATGACAGCATTTTCAACTTTATTCATATCCTTTCAAGAGCAGATGTTGATACAATAAATCTTATTCAAATCTTATAAGAAATCTTATGGCAAAACTTGTCAGTTCTCCAGTTTGGTGATCAGAAAACGATTCAGCGGGGGGTCGGATGTGGCTCAACTGGTTGGGCGTCTGTCTCCCATATGCAGGGACCCAGGTTCGATCCCCCGGACCTCCCGGTAAAAAAAAAAAAAAAAAGAAAACGATTCAGCGTCTTCATTTGTATTGAACAAACATAAACAAATATGAATACTTTCACCAAAATAGTTACTACATCTACTGGAGGACCAGATGGGTTATCTACAGAATTGTTGCAAATATGTGACCTGCAACTAATTGTGGTGATCTATTGTCTTTTGGAAAGGATTCTTAGAATCTGTGTAATTTTTACCTCTGCAGTTTTTATTTACACGAACCAGCTCACATTCCAGCAATCTCATCAACAAACTTGTTTTTTCCTAACGGGAAGAACATCATCCCTTATTTCCTCAGGTAGGATGTAATGATCAAAAGTTCTTACCTTTTACACCAATAGGAAATATTTTGTATGTTTTTAGCAAAATGAACAATTTCTGTGTTTTGATCTTTGGTTTTGGATTGTGCTAGTGAACATTTAGATTCACACACTATGGAAATAGGTTTAGTTTCAGTTCTGTGTGTGTGCATGTGTGTGTTTGAAGGGCGGAGGTTAGGCACTATATTTCTAAGGCAGTTTTGAGTTAACGAAAGAGTCAAGAGGAACAAGTGATGAACACAGATGATAAGGATAATCCCAACACACCTCTCATTCCATGGACAGTGGCAGGGCCGTAAATGGGGACTAAACCAAGTTGGTCAGCGGTCAATCATACAGCCACGGGAGTGGCAGTTTCTAAAGGGCCTGAGAGGAAGAATAAGGGTCCTAAACAATTACTAGAGAGGGAATGCCTGAGGGCCCCAGCTCTGGTACTTAAGTACTTCATCTTGTTAAAAGTCACTAGATTAGGACTGATAGTTCAAAATTGAATCTAATGTTCTTTGTAGGGTTTGATTTGCAGTTACCACTTCCTTTGTAAAGCACATCTTTAACTTTTTTTTTTTAGAAATTTCTGAATTGAAATACTAGAAGCTCTCCAGCTGACAGCTAACTGATGTCTCTTTGATTTGAATTGATGTCATATTTCCTGCTGGGTGCACCTTTTATCTCACACATAAAGCGTGCAGAATGTTAAATGGGGATTGTCACAAATCTTTTTTTTTAAAAAAGAGATTACTTTTGCAAAGCCTTGTTAAAGGTACAGTTTCTTAGTTATATTGACATGAAAATAAAGTTTTATGATTAAATTATTTCAAATACTCTTTGTACTATAATTAAAGTAGCTATATACTATATAATTCCTGAAAATATTTACTGCCAATGGCTCGGTTATTATCATGGTTGATCAATTTTGCTAGCTGTCTTGATTATGTGGATTTTTTTAATTTTTATTTTTAGATTAGTAGGGTGTTTGGTGGCTTTCCATTCTAGAGTTTTCTGACTTCATTCAGTCACAGTTTGCTGAAGCATTAGAATTCCTGGGACATTTTAGGGATTTATTAGGGCCACAATGGAAAAGAATGCTTGTTATCAGAACTATGTCAAAATCGCCCCTTGGAGAGCTTCTCTTCTTCTGGGTAATCATTGCTACTTCCTTCAGCCTTTCCACCTGGCTCCTGCTTTCTAAATGGAGCTGGTTACTGGGTTATCCCAAGATGCCCAGTACTGTAATAATTAAGAATAGAATTTATGTCTCATTTTCAGGTAGGACTTTAGCATTTGGAAAGTTGTAAAAACAACGTAAATACAGAAGAGCCTGGCAAAGTCAGCCAGGCTTCTTTTGACGCAGATAGAGCTGTGTTCTGCTGCTGCTAAAACTTAAGTAAGAGGACTATCATCCTAAAACCCCCATAGGTAAACAGGCCTAAATTGGCTTCTCTTATCCATGCAAGGGCACACAGGTCTCTCTCTTTCTCTTTTTTTTTTTATTGCCCTGATTTAGCCAACTACAGGAGGTGATGAGGGGTGGGTCTGATATCCTAAAGCAGTATTTGATAGCTTTTGGTGTAAACTAAATTACTTTCTGGACAGATATTCCAAAATTCAGATAACAGAGGGAGTAGAATCTGGAGAAAAAAGCACCAGATTGGGAATATTTGCCGTTGACCCCGAATGCAATCCAAGCTGGCCATTTAAGTCCCCTTGTGTCTCAATTTCTCCTCTAGGAGCAGTCACACTTGCTTCTGTTCTCCTTCGCAGGAGACATAGGGAATGCATAAAGGGAGGAGCCCTTGAAGTGCCCCTGGCAGGGGAGGAAACTGGGCCTGTGTTCCCTGTCTTGGCAAAGCTGGAGAACTGTTTCTTAGCCAAGGACAGCCTGAAGCTCATCAGCCTGAACCCCTGCCTTTACCAAAACTTGAAGCTTTTGTTGTAAAATTCTCTGTCTCTGCACTTTTTATTGCTAATCCTCTCATTCACTATGAAAAATATGTATTCACTCCATTGTTCATTCATTCATACTTATCATTGGGTGAGGTGGGTTTTTGTTGTTGTTGCTTTTAACGTAGTGTTGTTTTTAGTGGAGCATCACTCCCTGAAGTTTAAGATCCGAGAAATTTTTAAAAGTGGCTGGGTGGCATATTTTGATCATCTCATAATTAACTGAAATGATGATGTTTTTTTTTTTTTTTTTTTTTTTTTTACCAGGAGGTCCCAGGGATCGAACCCAGGTCCCTCCATATGGGAGACAGACACCCAACTGTTTGAGCCACATCCGTCCCCCTGATGATGGCTTTTTAATATTAAAAATTGCCTTTCTCTACAAATAAGAGCCACCATTTAATGAATATATGCGAAGAGCCAGGACTATGCTAGGTGCTTTACACATGTCAGCTCCATAAACTGATCTATCTTTTGCAGTGCAGATGGTCTTACCCCATTTTAGAAGTGAGAAAACTGAGTCCTACGGAGACTAAGAAGCTTGTCTAAGGTAACTCTCTATTCTTAGTTCACTCTTTTAAGTCAGATCAATCATGCTTTCTTCATTCCTTTTTTTCTTCCTTTCTTTCTTACTTCTGTAGATTTAGAAGATTTACACTTGACATCTGATCTTTCAGTAGTATGCCTTAAATTTTAACATGCTTATATGCATAACAAAGGTAATAAAATCTTTATCTCCACCCCATCCCAGCAGCTCAAGGACCTTAGATACTTGAATTCTAATCACCCTCTCCTGTCTTCCTTTCCCCTTGCAGAAGTACGTCTTTGAGTGCTTCTACCGGTAGTGGTCTTTAAGTAGTAAACTATTTCTTTTGTCTGAAAGTATATCTATCTATCTATCTATATATATATATATTTTAAAGATTTTATTTATTTATTCATTTATCCCTCCCTTGCTGCTTGTGCTCGCTGGGTCAGCTAACTATGCCGTGCGGGTGGGCTTGCCTTCACCAGGAGGCCCTGGGAACCGAACCCGGGGTCTCCCATATGGTAAACGGGAGCCCTACTGATTGAGCCACAGCCGCTTCCCTGAAAGTATATTTTTTACCCTCAATTTTGAATGACAATTAACAGGTTACAGAATTCTAGTTTGAGAATGATTTTTTCCCCAAAACCGTGGACCCATCATCTTCTGACTTCTATTTTTATTAATAAAGTCTGCTTTTGACAGACAATTAGAATGACTAATTGTCATTCTGTTGTTAGTTACTTGTTTTTGTTTTCTCTGACTCTCTTTAAAGGTGTTTCTTTGGTGTTTTTAGTTTCACAATAATGGGCCCAGGGGTGGGGTTAGATTTGTTTATTTTGATAGTGATCTGGCTTGTGTGATCAAGGTGAGGGTTCATGCCTGCAGTTCTAGAAACTTTTTTCCCATTTTCTCCATGAACATTGCCCCATCCTGTTCTTTTTCTTCTCTACTCCAGGAACTCCTATTAGACCTTCTCATTCTACTCTTGATGTCTTTTTTTTTGAGGTACCATTGAATCCTGGACCTCATATGTGGTAGGCTGGTGCTCAACCACCGAGCCAAATTGGCCCCCTCTCCATGTCTTTTAACTACTCTTTTATATTTCCCTTCTTCTTAGATTTCTATGTTCTATCCTGGCTTATTTTCTTAGATTTGTCTCCTAATTCATTAATTATCTCTTCCATAATGCCTAATCTGCTTTATAGTATATCCATTGAGAGTATATATAATATATAAAACATAAATATATGTAACTAATATATAAATATATACTATATGAAAATATATATTTCAAATTTTTTTCAAATTGTCTTTTCAATGTCCATTTCTGCTCTATGGTTTTATTCCTTTAACATCTTTGATCATTTTAAACATGTTCGTTTTATGGTACCTTTTTAGATTGTTTTATTGATTCTAGTTCTTGGGTGCTAGTTTCACATTAGTGATTTACTGTCTGCTGATTCTATATCATGGAGGTTTGTTTTCTCATAACATTATAATTTTTTATTGTGAGTTGTCCTTCAGTGGTATCTTTTCCCCTATGGGAATTTTTATTTATTTTTTGTTTGAGAAGTTGTGCATTAACAAAATAATCATGCATACCATACAGGATCCTCCCTATGGGAATTTTGTGCACACTGGGTGGTAGATGTTCCCCTCTAAATCAGTTTTATTCTCATTTCTGCCAAAGCCTCAGGGATTCCACCAGTTTAGGACTAAATTTTATATTTAGTTTCTTGATTTGGGATACCCACACCCATGCTTGGTGCAATCTTGTTTGTTTGTTTTTTCTCATAGGGAATACTTAGCTCTCTGGTCTGCCAGTAAACTTCTTTTTCCTGCCAATAGGCAGAGTTTTTCTAGACCCTTTGTCATTCTGGGCAGTTTTGGATGGCCTCTACATTTATTCAAGAGCCTCATGTCCAGCTCCAAGCCTCACCTACTCTCCACATACCTCCAGGTCCTAGAGATGCAGGGCAGTTCCCTTTTGGCCTCTGTGGGGCAGGTGGAGATGTCAGGTATGAACTTAGAGTTTCCTCTTTTAGGCTTTCTTTCAGAATTGATGATACATTATTTTTTAAAGATTTATTTATTTACTTTTTTTTTTTAACCCCCCCCGCCCCCCATTTTTGCTGTTTTGTGTCCATTCATTGAGCAATTCTCTGTGTCTGTTTCCTGCCCTCTCCTCTCTTCCTTCTCCTGTCTTCACCAGGATTCGATCCTGGGAACCTCTGATGTGGGAGAGAGGCATTCTGCCACCTGCGCCACCTCAGTAACTGATTTTTCAGCGCGTCTCGTCTTTGCTTTCCCCTGCGTCTCTCTCCTGTTACGTCATCATCTTGCTGTGTGGCTTGGTGGGGCCTGGGGGCTCACCCGCTCGCAGGGCCTGACGGCGCACCCACGCACCTTCTATATTTTTCTTTTTATTTTATTGGGAGGTCTCGGGGATCCAACCTAGGTCCCTCCATATGGGAAACAGACACCCAACCATTTGAGCCACATCCGCCCCCGATGATACATTATTATTGTTATTATTATTAAATGTGTCATTTCCATGTTCTTGTAGTGTGTATGTGTGTTGGGGGGTGGGGGGGGAGGGAGGGAAGAGCATAGTTCTGAAGTCAAAATGCCTTGGTTTGAACCCAGTCTTCTTTACTTACTGGCTGTGTGACCTTGGTCAAGTGATGTACCTTTCTGTATCTGTTTCCTCCTCTTTAAAATGGGGGTAAAAATATCCATTCGTATGGCTGTAATGACAGGTAAATAAATTTACATATAGGGAGACGGCTGTGGCTCAGTCAGTGGGGCTCCCGTTTACCATATGGGAGGCCCCGGGTTCGGTTCCTGGGGCCTCCTGGTGGGGGCAGGCCCGCCCGCACGGCGTGGTTGGCTGACCCAGCGAGCGCGGGCAGCAAGGGGGGGATAAATGAATAAATAAATAAAAATAAAAAATTTAAAAAAAATTAAAAAAAAAAAGAATTTAATTTAAAAAATTTACATATATAAGAACATAACATATTAAATAGTTAGTAAGAGTTATTTATTGTAATTAATTTCCTGGATAATTCAAGTACCTCATCCTCCAATTATACTGTCTTTTATTTGGCTAGGATTCTTGGTTGCAAATAAGCAGAATCCACTTTTGCTGGTGAAATTTATTAAAGGGTTTTTGGCAGCTCAAAGACTCTCAGAGATGGTCAGAGAACTAAGTGTGGATACTAAATAGAAAAATGCAGCCAAGGGCAGTGTTGCCTGGAAAATGCCCAGCCACACTGTTCTGGTGGCCTCTAATGCCAGGGACTAGATGGCAGAAATTCTGCCACAGTTGCCTGCACAGAACCAAAGCTTCTGCCACTGTGCTTGCCATAAACTCCAATATATTTGCCTGATGCCCATCCATGTCTCACATAGGTGTCTTCTTGGTGGAACTGAAGTCATACATCTTTATATTCTTGTGGCAGTGGACACTGAGAAATGCATGATCTTTAATCTTTACAATGAGGCTGAAAGGTAGTATAGATTTTAGGTGGCTATTTGTTGAGGGGGATAAGATCAGTACTTATTTCAAATCCTAACTCCTGAAATGATAAGGAAAAGTCAATGCCCTATCTCTCCCCCTTTTCCTGACAAGAATCTCCCACCTTAGAACTGGAACCTGCATTTCTGGCTCTGTAACCTTGTCCGCTTGATTTCATAATTTGCAAATTCTGCTTCTGTAACCACGCTAGCTTAGTTGCCTAAGGTAATGGAAAATTCCACCTGCCAACTCGCTAGCCAGTGAATGGGAGCCTGCGGACCCCAATAAAAACTCCAGAAAACTGGGGCCGGGGGCCCAGATTTTGGAAACCGCACTTTCCTCTGGCCCGCACGCGTAATAAAGCCTGGTTCCTCCTCTCTCTCCGAGTGCTGGTCTGGGTTTTTATCGTGACAGCTGCTACACCACTAGTTGGGATAAAGGAAATTAAATTGGGGGAAGACTAAGTTGGGCAATGTGACTCCTTTTTGTAAGTTTCTGCATGCAGACTTTTGGGGAATGGTTTTCAGTGGTGTTGGTGATGTACTTTGCAATTGTAATACTTGGAAAAACTTTTAGTGCCTTAGTAGTTATTATGAGAATTCCTTTCGGGAAAAGGAGAGTTCCTTGATAAGTTAGCATGGATGAGTCCTTTCAGGGCCTGGATGATGCCTAGTGTTAAGATTTCAGAGGAGAGGAATGATTTAATTCTGGACTTGGGTGGGGGGCACCAAAAGAAGAGGGGGGAAAATGAGTATGATAGGGGATTGCTGAGAGTTCCTCTATGTGAGCTATTACCATACTCCTCAATGAGATCTTCAGAAGAGTCTCCCCAAATCACAAAAGTCTTGGTGTGGCTAGATTTTTTTGTTTTGTTTTATTTTGTTTTGTCTTAATGGAAACCAATGAAGAACAACAGACTATGTCAGGGGACAAGATAGAGCACAAATGGTGAAAGACCGAGATTGTAAATTCATAGGAACTCTTAGAAATCTTAGGTAAAACTTTGGGTTTTCTTATGCCATGAAATTAAGGGATTCAGGGAAATTTCTCCTGATTATAATAAAGTATCAAAAGGCCTCAGCCACCATCTTGGCAATATAATCATTTAAAGAAACTGATCCATATAGTGTATTTGGAAATAGACACTGGAATGGCCCCAATTCTGGAAGATGTCTGAGATTTTCTTTTGGGATAGAATCTATACCACAAGTTTTATTTGCTTTGTGAGAGCCCTGTTGGCTCTAGAAAGGGTTTCCAGCAACGTCTGAGGCTGGTTTAGCCAGGTGGCATCAGAGATTTTGACTGTTCTGTGGACTCTTCTCTCAAAAAGTTCTCTGCTGGTGAATGTGGAAGGACATGCAGTAGACTGCCGTTTTGTAGGTGTCTTACCCTCAGTTTACTATGTCGTGCAAATCAGGCAAACAAAAACATTTCAGTATTAGCTCAGAGGAAAATGATGATGATGATGATTATAAGGGCTAACAGTTTTTGTGGCCCTGAGCTATGCATTTTATATGGATGTTCTTATTTAACAAAAAGCACTAGAGCAGGGTTTCTTAACCTCAACACTACTGACAATTTGGGCCGATAATTTTTGTTGTGGGGAGCTATCCTGTGCATTGTAGGATGTTTAACAGCATCCCTGTCCTCTACCTGCTAGATACCAGTAGGACCCTCACCCTAGGTGTGACAACTAAAAATGTCTCCCAACATTGCCGATGTCCCCTGGAGAAGAAATTTGCCCCTGATTGAGAAACTGCTTTAGGCCTAGAGGGGGAAAGAAATATTTCTACTCTTTGATTTAACAGGTATTTGTTGAGAGCTTACTATTTGCTAAGCATTGTTTTATACTTTGTAGATGCAGTGATAAGATAGACAAGTCCTGCCCCTAATGTGCTTATTGAAATGTGTGTACCTCAAATTGCTCTTCCTAGTAATGATAGTTTTGAGCTGATACATCCACTTTTTTATCTGATATATTTTTAAAATCTGATACAGGATATATTCAGCATTATTAGCTGGGTAGCATTAAAAATAGTCTATTCCAAAAAAAAAAAAAAAAAAAAAAAAAGTCTATTCAGCCGAGAGAGAAGAGCTAACAGTCTCATCTGGGATTCACCCTCCATCCTTGTTTGCATTAGCATCATATTGTAACTGCCTGAATAGATAGGTGTTGACTAATTTACTTTGTATAAGTGAGTTACTCAAGAAATAACAACAGATGAGTCTTCAACTTTCTTTTTTTTTTTGCAAAATCTTAACTCTTATGTTATGATTACTTTTTTTTTTTTTTTTTTTTTTTACCGGGAGGTCCCGGGGGATTGAACCCAGGTCCCTCCATATGGGAGATGGACACCCAACCATTTGAGCCACATCTGTCCCCCTATAATTACTTTTTGACTCCTACAATCAAATAGTGCACTGAACTTAATGTTTTGAAACATTGACCAAGACTCTTGTCCCAGATGACAAATAGGCTTTAATGCTTTTGCCAACTCAAATTGATTGGTAGCAGCTGCCTGGAGTGCAGTGTTGAGAAGGATTCTGAGGTCTTGTACTGAGCTCAGAGGGAAAGAGGGCTGTGGTAGATTTGCAGTGTTTGCTGTGGCTGAGAGAGGGGGAGTGACAGTATATATGCTTTATATGTGCTCTAAGGCATTTTGGAAACTATTCTCAAACAAAACAACATTGCCTTCATGATTCTTTTCCTTATTTCTCATGCTATTATAGTTGAATCACCCTCATTCTTTTTTCCTTTTCTAGGCCATCAAGAAACACTAGGAGAATAAAAATAGCATGAAATAAAGGAATATGTAAGTCCTTTCCTTTAGGATATAGCAGTAGGTTACTGCTGCCTGATGGGCTGAATCTGATTACATGACCTTATGATACCCCTGGGCCACAAGACCAGAAGGAGACTGTTCAGGGGCAGAGAGCAGTCAAGGGGGCAATTACAATCAAAAGTCTAAATAAAGGACAAAGCTAGAAATGCTTTTCTGGTCTTGGTCTTCAGTCACAGTGATATTTTAAAAACAAAGCATATTGGAGACAAAAAAGATGACTGGAATAGCACCAAATCATTCATGTGCTAAAATATATGTTAAAAAAAGCTACTTTATGCTGTGAGAAAACCGTTTTGGTGCATGAAATTGTAGTTACTATGACAACCAGGGGCTGCACCCCACTGACTTGTGCTCCTAAGGAAAACAAGAGGTGGTGTTAATGGATGAGAATCAAGCATTGCTTTAGAGAAAAAGACTGAATCTTGTGTGTGTTCATTTTAAGTGCCAGGTCCCATCTTGAGTCTAAGAGGAAATAAATTCCGATACACCATGATCATCCGCCTTTTGGTTTAAGTCATTCAATTATCTTTAACTACGTGAAGCATCCTTGTCAGATATTAGGAAGAAGTTATCTGAAAAAGAAGACATCAGTTTGAGTGGAAAAAAATTTTTAGCAAACAATTAACTGAAATAGTCTGTTTACAACTTCTGGGTAAGGAGCCCCTGTCTTGCCCTAGTATCCAAATTCTTGAAGAAATGATACAGAAACAGAGGTTTCAGACTCAGCAGTGTTTACTGGTTTCTGGTGTTTTCAGGCTTATTTTTTCTTCTTTGATTTTATTCTGAGCGACAAAGCCTGTGTTAACAGTTGGAGGCTCTTCATATGGGGGTGGGGGTAGATTTTTTATCCAAAGTTTGATTTTTTTCTTTTTTAGGAGGTACCAGGGATTGAACCCAGGACCTCACACATGGGAAGCAGGTGCTCAACCACTGAGCCACAACCGCTCCCCATTGAGTATTTTTGAAGAAGATAAACTAATTGAATAACGGTCTCAAATCTCAAAAGTTTCTCTAGAACAGAATCTTCCTCATCTCAGTAAAGGACACCATTATCTACCCAGTTGGTCAAATTAAAAACCTAAGAGTAATTTTTGACTTCTCACCTTTCTTCCCTCTTCCCTCTTCACTGTTTATCCATTAGCAAATCCTGTTGATTCAGCCTCCATAATATATCCCAAATCTGCCCACTTCTCCTATTTCAGTTCTCACAATGTTAGCTGTAGCACAGTCATCTCTTACCTGCACGACTGCACATTTTCCTAACTAGTCTGTCTCACCTTCACCACACCTGGTTTTTACCACATGTAGTCCTCACAGAAGAAAGGGTGATATTTTTTAGATCAAACTTTTAATTTTGAGATAACTGTAGATTGACATGTGGTTATAAGAAGCAATACAGAGAGATCCCACGTACCCTTTACCCAGTTTCCCCCAATGGTACATCTTGCAAAAGTATAGGACAACATCACAACCAGGATATTGACATTGATCCAGTTAAGACACAAAGATCCCTCATGTTTCTCTTTTATAGCCACATCCACTTCCCTTCCACTCCATCCTTGACCTCTAAACCCCCAGCAACCCCTTAACTGTTCCCCATTTTTAATAATTTTGTCATTTCAAGAATGTTTTATAAATGGAATCATACAGTATTTAACATTTTGGGATTGGCTTTTATCAGTCAGCTTAATTTTCTGGAGATTCATCCAGGTTATTGCATGTATCAATAGTTCTTTCCTTTTTATTGCTGAGTGTTTTGGATGGCTAAGCTGCTCAAAGCAGATACCATAAAATGTGTTGGCTTTAACAATGGAGATTTGTTAACTTACAGGCTTAGGGTTTTGAGACTGAGAAAAATATCCAAATCAAGGCATCATCAGGTAACACTTTCTTCCCCAAGATGAACTGTCGGCGATCCTGGACTCCTCTGTCACATGGCAAAGCACATGGTGCCATCTACTGGTCTCTCCCTTCTCTTCTAGGTTTTGGTACTTTAAGGTTCTTGCTTCCATGGCTTTCCCTTTCTCTTTCTCTGTATTCATTCCGTTTATAAAGGACTCCAGTAGGAGGACTAAGACCCAGCCTGGGCCATACCTTAACTGAAGTAACTTTATCGAGGTCTTACTTACAATAGATTTATACCCACAGGAATGAGTTGGCTTTAAGAACATGATTTTCTGGGGGTACGTACAGTTCCAAATCACCACACTGAGTACTGTTCCATGTATGGATGTGCCACAGTTTGCAATCACTCACGCACTGAAAAGCATCCATGTTGTTTCCACTTTGGGGCTATTACAAATATAGCTGCTATAATAACATTCGTGTCCAGGTTTTTGTGTGAACATGTTTTCACTTCTCTGGGATAAATGCCCAGGAAGGCAATTGTCAGTGGTATGGTAGTTACATATTTAGTTTTAAAAGAAACTACCAAACTGTCTTCCAGAGTGACTGTAACAATTCACATTCCTACCACTAATGTGTGAGTGATTCCGTTTCCCTACAGCCTTGCCAACAATTGGTGTTGTCACTGTTTTGTTTTTTAAATTCAACATTTATACATTTATCTTACTCCCACATCAGTGAAAAATCACCAACTATTATGAAAACAGGACAAATCAGATAACAGAAGAGCCAAAAAATATAAAAAACATATCCAAGTATGAAAAGTACTGCTCCTCTGGTGTCTTCATATTCTTCTCTTCTGTGTACTTATGTACAGCACATTGTTTCCTCTGATAAATGCATCCTCATACTTATTCTTCAGTTGTCCATTCACATATTCTTCCGTCTGCTCCAGGGCTATATTCTGTAGCTATCCAGGCAAGCCAGGACCCCTCGATAATCCACTCCAGAATTTAATTTTACCACAGCTGGCCTTCCAATGGTTTGCTTTAAGAAGTCACTGTGAGTTTGCCTCCGTAGACTAATTTTAACAATCTTGGGAGGCAGGAAATCTGAGTTCTAATCCCAGCTCTGCTACTTAATTAGCTGTGTGACTTGGATAACTCATCATTTCACCTCTTGTGGCCCCAGGTTCCTCATCTCGCGGCCCGGATCTAGAACCCGCACAAACCCGGCCTTCACTGACTATCACTGCGAAAGCCGAAACTGCCGAGGCAGCGGTACTCTCACTCTCCACTGTTTTTATTCTAGCTATTTTGATAGGTGTGTAATGATATCTTATATGGTTTTAATTTGAATTTTCCCAATGGCTAATGATGTTGAACATCTTATCATGGGCTTATTTGCCATCTATACGTCGTCTTTGGCAGAAAGCCTCTTCATGTCTTTTGCCCAGTTTTGAATTGGGATGGTTTTTTTTTTTTTTACTGTTTTTTTTTTTTTCACATTTAAATATATATTTATTTGAATAAGAGATGAAGGTTTTATATTTTTTAAAACTTCTCATTTTAAAATACTTTCAAACTTACAGGACCATGACAAAAATAATACAAACCCCATACAGAGAACTCCAACATACCTATCCCCTCAGATACCCAAATCCAACAATTATAACGTATTGTCACATTTGTCCCCCGCCTCCTCCCTCTCTCCATTCCTTCCTTTCCATTTTCTGAACACTTGAGTATAGGTTGTATACCTCATGCTCCTTGAACATTTAATACTGCCATGAACATTTCCTAAGAACAAGGTGTTCATTTATTTAACCACCTTAAGTGCAGTTATCAAGTTTAGGAAATTTAACACTGATACACAGCTTACAGTCTTTATTCCAGTTTTTTCATATGTCCCAATAATGTTCCTTTGTACCTTTTCTCCTCCCTTGCTAGATCCCATCCAGGATCATGTATTGCATTTAATTGTCATTGTCTTTTTAGTTGCTCTTTCTTTCTTTCTTTCTTTTTAATTGTGGGAACATATCTACAACCTAAGCTTTCCCATCTCAACCACTCCCAAGCATATTATTCAATGGGATTAATCACATTCACAATAATGCAGTTCCCTCACCACCTTCCATTACTAGAACTTTTCCATCTCCCCAAACAGAAACCCTACACCCATTATGCATTAACTCCCCATGACCCTGGTATTTCCTGCCACTGGCAACCTGTACTCTAATTTCTGTCTCTGTAAGCTGGCATTGTCTTTGATATTTTCTTCTTTGTTACCATGGGACTTGAAGTTAACATCCTCAATCTGTAACAATCTTGTTTGCTTTGATACCAATTTAACTTCAATACTATACACAAACTATGTTCCTGTACCCCTCCGTCCTCCCACCTTTATGTAGTTCTGGTCACAAATTACATTTATATGTTATGAATCCCAAACCACTGGTTTATCATTACACTTTATTTATTTGACTTTTAAACCCTGTGGGAAGTAAAAAGTGGTGTTAAAAAAATAAAAATACAATAGTACTGGATTTATATTTACCCATGTTGTTACCCTCACTGGAGATCTTTATTTCTTCATGCAGCTTCTATCTATTGCCTATTGTCATTACCTTTCAATCTGCAGAACTCTCTTTAGCATCTCTTGTAAGGGCTAGTTTAGTGATGCTGAATTCCCTCAGCTTTTGTTTATCTGGGATTGTCTTAATTTCATCCTCATTTTGCTGGCTTTTACAATGGTGATTTATTAACTTATAAGCTTACATTGCTGAGGCTGTGAAAAGGTCCAAATCAAGGCTTCATCAGATGATGCTTTTCCCTGAAGACCAGCACATGGTGGCGTCCGTTGGTCTCTACCTTCTCTTCTGGGTTTTGTTGCCTCAGCCTCTGGCTTCCTGTCTTCCGGGTTCCATTAATTTCATCTCCTTGCTCTTGTGGCTCTCTCTGCTCCTGTGGCTTTTTCTCTCTGTCTTTGCAGCTCTCATTCTCCAAATTCATCCCATTTATAAAAGACTCCAGTAAGAGGATTAAGATCCACCCTGGATCACACCCTAGTCAAATAATTTATCAAAAGGAAGGAAGGTACCACTACAATAGGTTTATACCCATAAGAATGGATTAGCTTTAAGAACATGATTTTCTGGGATCCATAAAAGCCTCAAACTATCACAGCATCTAATCTGCAGGATGGGTTTCCTAAACTCTTCCCACTAGATCCACCATCACCTTCCTCTCTATAGCAGGTTAGGTCTCCCTCCTCTTGGCCCCATATCATTCTTTACATTCTCCCTCATTTTTCAAAGACAGTTTTGCTGGATATAGAATTCTTGGTTGACAGTTTTTGGCTCTCAGCACTTTAAATATGTCATCCCACTGCCTTCTTTCCTCCATGTTTCTGATGAAAAATCGGCATTAATCTTACTGAGGCTCCATTGTATATTACACATTGCTTCTCTCTTGCTGATTTCAGAAGTCTCTGTTTATCTTTGGCATTTGACACTTTGATTACAATACATTGGAGCATGATTCTATTTGGGTTTATCCTGTATGGAGTTTATTGATCATCTTGGAAATGTATATTCATATCTTTTCTTAAATTTGGGAAGTTTTCACCCATTATTTCGTGGAATATTCTCTCTTTCTTCTCCTTCTGGGACTCCCACAATGTGTATGTTGGTATGCTTGATGGTTTCCCACAGGTTTCTCAGACTCTGTTTACTTTTCTTCAGTCTCTTCTTTCTTCTTTTCAGACTGAATGATTTCAATGGTCGTATCTTAAAGTTCTCTGATTCTTTCTTCTGCCAGCTGCAATTTTCTGTTGAACCCCTCTAGGGAATTTTAAATTTCTGTTACTGTGGTCTTTAGCTCTACTTAGTTTCTTTTCATAATCTCCATCTCTCTAAATTGATATTCTCTTTGTGTTCACTTATCATTTTCCTCATTTCCTTTAGTTCTTTGTATTTTCCTTTAGTTCCTTGAGCATATTTAGGAACATTTTTATAAAGTCCTTGTCTGGTGTTTATATCTCCTATGGCTTAAACAAATAGCTTAAAATGGTTTGCCTTAAACAATGGGAATTTATTGGCTCATGGTTTTGAAACTAGGAGAAGTCCAAAATTGAGGTGTTAGCAAGGCAATACTTTCTCCCAGAAGACTGTGGCATTCTGGGGTTAGCTGCTGCTGATTCTTGATCCTTGGCTTTTCTGTCTCATGGTGATGCATATGGTGGCATCTTTTCCTTTCTCTTTAGGGTCCCATTGACTTTTAGCTTCTGGCTGCTCCCCATGTCTTCTCTCTCCATCTGACTTTCACTCTGCTTATAAAGAATTCCAGTAATCCAGATTTAGTTGGGAAACACCTTAACCAAAGTAACATCTTGAAGGAATCTTATTTAAAATGGGTCCATGCTAATCAGAATGTGGACCAAGACCAAGAACATGTCCAAACTGGGGTACATAATTCAATCTACCACCTTTAGTATGTCCCAGGTCTGGTTTTCCTCATTGATGGTTTCTATTGCTTTAATATTTTTTCTTTGTATGTTTTGTGACCTTTTGTTGAAACCTGGACGTTTTGGTATTTTAGTATGTTATTGCCGGAATTTAGGCTCTGTTGTCTGCTCCTTAAACTTGTATTCAGTTAGCATTATGACAGAGCTTTAATTGATTTCAGGAGCTAACAACAGCAACAACAAAACAATGGAAGGAAGGAAGGAAGGGAGGGAGAGAGGGAGGGAGGGAGGGAAGCAGGCCCCTTTCTCAGTCTTTGCAGATTGACCTGTGCAAGTGGTCTTCTTCAGGACTTATCCATATAATGAGTTTAGAGAATAGCACCAGGCCAAAGTGTAGGAACTCTCTGATCCTTTCTACACATGAATTTTTGTCTTGGGCTTGTGTGGCCCTAGTAATTCTCCCAGTTATGCAGTTCCAAATGTCCCCTCTTCCCTAGGAAATAATTTGCCCGTGATCTAGGGCACTACATTCTAGTCCTACAGCCAGCAATCCCTTCCCCCTGGCAGCACGACTTGACAGCTCTTCTACAGAATTCTATAGGAGAGTTCTTGAGCCAACTTCTATGTGTGGCAATTTCTGAGATGGCAAGTCCCTCAGGCCACCACCAGACAGATTAGGCTAAACGTATGTGCTCCCAGTATGTGCACCAGGGTTCCCTGGAACAGAGGACAGGAATCCACACTGGGAGTGTGGGCTGGCTCAGTGCCGAGCTGGTGAGGGGTGGTGGAAGGGCAAGTAAGGGTGCCAGGAGATCCTCCTGCTTTTAAAAAGCCTTTTCCTTGGTTTGGCACTCACCCTGCTATTGCAGTCCTTTAACTCTTTTTTGGAGCTTTGAGAAAGAGATTTCTGCCGGTTCTTGCTGGTAGTTCAAAGCTTTCCATCAGGGGTATGGAGCCTGAAGTGTCTCAGTTCACCATCTTGAATGGGGCAGGACTACGTTTGAGCTTTGAGTGTTATTTATATATTCTAGATACTAGTCTCTTGTTGAAATGTGGTTTGCAAATATTTTCTTCCGAACTATAGTTTGTCTTTCATCCTTTCACAAGGTCTTTCACAGAGAAAAAGTTTTTATTTTCATAAAGTCCAATTTCTCAATTTTTCATTTATAGTGTCTCGTCTAAGACTCTTTGCCTAACCTTAGTTCTTGAAGATTTTTGGCAATTTTTTGAAAAGTTTTATAGTTTTTTTTTTTAAGATTTTATTTATTTATTCATTTATCTCCCCCTTGCTGCTTGTGCTCACTGGGTCAGCTAACCATGCCGTGCGGGCGGGCTTGCCTTCACCAGGAGGCCCCGGGAACCGAACCCGGGGCCTCCCATATGGTAAACGGGAGCCCTACTGATTGAGCCACAGCTGCTTCCCAGTTTTATAGTTTTATGTGCTGCATTTAAGTCTGTGATCCATTCTGAGTTATTATTTTATGATATGTAAGATTTCAATTGAGGTTGGCTTGTTTATTGATTGATTGTATGTGGATGTTCAATTGCTCCAGTACTGTTTGTTGAATAGCCTATCTATCCTCCTCTTTAAGTTTTCTCACTACTAAAACAAATACCTTACAATGGATTGGCTTTAACAATGGAAATTTATTGGCTCATGATTTTGAGACTAGGAGGAGTCCAAAGTCAAGGCATCAAGAAGGCAATGCTTTTCCCTGAAGAATGTAGTGTCCTGGGGCTGGCTGCTGGTGATCCTTGGTCCTTGGCTTTTCTGTCACATGGCAATGCATACCGTGGTGTCTTCTCCTTTCTCTTCTGGTACCTATAGACTTCCAGCTTCTGGCTGCTCTCAGTGGCTTTATCTCTCTGTGTCTGTGTTCTGCTAATTAGGACTTCAGCCATATTGATTAAGGCCCATCCTCATTCAGTTTGGGCACACCTTAACTAATAACATCTTCAAAGGTCCTATTTACAGATAGGTACACATTCACAGGACCAGGGGTTGGGACCCGAACATGCCTTTTATGGGGGACATGATTCAGTCTCCAGAACCTCCACTGAATTGCTTTTGCATCTTTGTCAAAAATCATTTGGGCATATTTGTGTGGGTATATTTCTGTCATCTCTTCTGTTCCATTGATCTATGTTTTTCTGTACCTTTGCTTATACTACACAGTCTGGATTACTATTAAATTAGTTATAAAATAAGTCTTAAAATTGGGTAGAATCTGCTCACCTTTTTCTTTTATTTCAAAATTGTTTTTACAATTCTAGGTCCTTTGTCTTTCCATATAAATTTTAGAATAATGTGTGAATACCTACAAAAGATCTTGCAGATATTTTGATAGGAATTGTGTTAAATCTGTATATCTATTTGGGTGAGAATTGACATCTTTGCTATGTTGAGTC
Source organism: Tolypeutes matacus (assembly GCA_026826555.1). Taxonomy (NCBI): domain Eukaryota; kingdom Metazoa; phylum Chordata; class Mammalia; order Cingulata; family Chlamyphoridae; genus Tolypeutes; species Tolypeutes matacus. The sequence goes on from JAKSZT010054393.1 coordinate 823,877, forward strand.
TGCTAATCCACAAATGCAATTGTGTCTCTCCATTTATTTCCATCTCTGATTTCTTTCATCAACGTTGTTTTCAGTGTACAAGTTCTGTCCCTGTTTTGCCAGATTTATACGTAAACATTTCATTTTAGATCAATTATGAATTGTATTGTATTTTAAATTTCAATGTCCTCCTGTTCATCTCCAGAATGTAGGAATATGGTGGATTTCTGTATGTCTTCTGTGAACTTGCTGAACTCACTTAATAGTTCTAGGAGTTTTTTGGTGGGTTCTGTGGTGTTTTCTATGTAGAGAACCATGTAATCTGCAAATAGGGATAGTTTTGTTTCTTCTTTTCTGATCTGTATGTCTTTTATTTCCTTTTCTTACTGTATTAGTTTCTTAGCTGCTAAAACAAATACCATATAATGAATTCACTTAACAATAGGAATTTATTAGCTCATGATTTCAGAGGCTAGAAGGCTTCCCTTCTCCTGGGGTTGGTATTTTCTGACTGGCTGGCAAATTTTGGGGTTCTTTGGCTTTTCTGTCACAAGGCAATGTACATATTAGCATCTTTTTTCTCTTCCAGAGTCCCTTGACTGCCAATTTCTGGCTCCTTTCCATGCTTTCTCTCTTTGTGGCTGCAGCAGTTTGATATTGTTTATGAATTCCAAAAATAGATATTGGATTATGTTTGTGAACTGGTCTGTTCCTCTGGGCATATTAGATTGGATTGAATTAAGAGGTTTTACTTTTACTTGATTAAATAATGATTATGGCTTTGATTGGACCATGTAAATAGGACGTTGAGTCCCTGCCCCCCTGGTAGGCAGGGACTCAAAAGAGAAAATGACATGGCAGAAGAGAAAGTTGGAGTTTAGGTATTGGAACCCTGGAAAATAAACACACAGAGAAGCAGATACGTGAGGAAGGAGAGAAGTCTCCAGTAGACAAGGCAAAGGCCCTGGGAAGAGAGACAAGCCATTAGCCTGGTAGTCTACAACTGGCCTTGTGGAGAAAGCAGAGCAGCTGAGCCTAGAGAGAAACAAGACTTATCCCACCCTACAGCTGATATTGGAAGAAACTGGGACCATGAAGCCTTGGGAGGAGGAGAAAGCCTGAACCCTTGCAGACGTCGGCAGCCATCTTACTCCAACACGTGGCAACAGACTTTAGTGAGGGAAGTAACTTACGCTTTATGGCCTGGTGACTGTAAGCTTCTAACCCCAAATTTAACCTTTTATAAATGCCAACAGATTTGTGGTATTTTGTATCAGCACCACTTTGGCAGACTAATACAGTGGCCTTCTCTATAAGGCCTCTACTAATAGGATTAAGACCCATCCTGATTCAGTTGGGCCACACCTCAACTGAAGTAACCTCATCAAAAGTATATTTACAATGGGTTCACACTCACAGGAATGGATTAAAAATAAGAACATGTTTTTCTGGGGTACTAATTACAAGCCACCCCATTTGCCTAATTGCTCTGTTTAGGATTTTCAGCATTATTCTGGAAAAAAAGTAGTGATAGTGGACATCTTTGTCATGTTTCTGATCTTACAAGGAAAGCATTCAGTCTTTTACCATTAAATATAATGTTAGCTGTAGGGTTTTTGTAGATACTCTTTATCAAGTTGAGGAAATACCCCTCTGTGTCTATTTTTATGAGAATTTATCATAAATGAATGTTGAAATTTGTCAAATGCTTTTTCCTGCCTCAATTGATATGATCATATGATTTTTCTTCTTTACTGGAGTAATACAGTAGATTACATCAATTGATTTTCAAACATTAAACAATCTTGTATCCATGGAATAAATCCCACTATGTCAGGGTATATAATTATTTTTATATATTTCTGAATATTCTATTTGCTACTATTTTGTTAAGGATTTCTGAATCAATACTTATGAAGGATACAGTTTGGTAGTTTTCTTCTTTCTTTTTTATACAGTCTTTGCTTTTGGTATCAGGATAATACTAGCTTCATAAAGTTAAGTAGGAAGTGTTCTATCCTCTTTAATTTTCTGCGAAAGATTTGTTGAAAATAGTGTTATTTCTTCTATAAATGTTTAGAATTCAACAATGAAATAATCTGGGCTTAGAGAGTTATTTTGAGGAGTTGATAAAGTATCAATTAAATTTTCTGACTAGTTGTAAAGATGTTAAAATTATATGTTTCAGATTGGGTGAGTTGTAATACTTTGTCTTTTTTAAAAAGAGTTGGTCTATTTCATCTATGTTATGAAATTTATGTATGTAGAGTTGTTTCTAGTATTTCCTTATTGTACTTTGATATCTGCAGGGTCTGTAGTGATACGCCCTTTTTAATTCCTGATATTGATTATTTTTGTTTTCTTTTTATTTTTTCAGCAGCAGTCTTGCTAGAGGTTTATCAAATTAATTCATCTTTCAAAGAAACAGCCTTTGATTTTATTGAATTTCTCTAATTTTTTTCTATTTTCATTTTCATATATTTATTTTCTTCTGCTTGCTTTGTGTTTATTTTGCTTTTCTTTTTCTAGGTTCTTGAAGTGGGAGCTTAGATTATTGATTTGAGGCTTTTCATTTTTTTTCTAATGTAAACTATATGTTTTCCTCTGAGCACTTCTTTATCTGTGTCCCACAAATTTTGATATGTTGTGTTTTCATTTTAATTCAGTTCAATGTTTTTTTTTCTTCAATTTTCCTTGCGACTTCCTCTCTGACCCTTGGTCTGTGTAGAAATGTGTTGTTTATTTTCCAAGTGTTTAGAGATTTTCCTGTTCACTGTCTATTATTGATTTCTTGTTTGAATCCATTGTGGTCTAAGAATATACTGTATGGTTTAAATTCTTTTAAATTTCTTGAGGGTTGTTTTGTGGCCCAGGATATGGTCTATGCTCTATGTATAATGCCAGATATTATAGTTGTGCTTAGTGGGAAGAATAGGGAAAAGTATGCTTGTCCCATCTTCCCTGAAGCAAAGTCCAGAGGGATCTTTTACATAAACTAATTAAACCAGGTCATTCTGCTGTTGAAAACCCTCCACTGACTTTCACAGTGCTCACATTAGAGGTCCCACACAGCACCACAGCCTGCAGGGCACGACCTTGCCATGCCTCTTCTCCATCCTTTGCCACAGGCCTTTCTTCCTTTTCCTCACTTTGCTTCAGGCAGTTGGCCTTGAAAAAAAAAATTAATTTCCTAACAAACATATATTAAGACTCTATTTTATTTTGGACATTTGTCTAGGTCTGGTGTTCTAGGTACAAAGTCCCTGCCATCCTGGAATTTACATTGTTGCTTCCTGGAACACCAAGCTCATTCTTGCTTCAGGGACTAGCACTTTCTGGAATGCTCTTCCCCTGCTCCCCTCGGTCATTAAGGTCTCAACTCAAATGTGTCCTTAGAGAGAACTTTTCTTTTTATCTGATCAGGGGTTTTCTACCTTGGCTGAATGTTGCCTGGCATCAATAGGGGAATGTCAAAAAAATCCAGGATCCCAGGTTTCATTGCAGACTAATTAAGTAAAAATCTTTGCCTGTGGGCCCAGCTTTCAAGGGGTGCTGGTAGGCAGCCAAGGTTGGAAGCCACTATAACTTATTTAGTAGCCCCTCCCCTCAGGCACCCTCTCACTTCTCATCATTATCAATAATTATCTCCTTTATTTATTAGTTAATGTGTTCACCCCTGCCCCCATCTTCTAGATTTTATCTAGTAAAGTGAATTTAGAGTGAGTGAGGGTCCTCCCATTATGTCATCAGGAGCACTTTGGAAACTTCCCTGATCTCCATTCATTGGTCTGATGCTGTGACTGGTGAGAAACAGGCAGCACTGTCTAGTCGTGGTTTGGATGCAGGGGTTGGTGAAAAACAGAGCCAATGGCTTTATCATGTGGGTTGAGGTTTAATACACATTTTACAGCAGTGTTGCCTGAAGTGTGATCTGACACGACCTTTTTCAGGATCACCTGCAGATGCTCATTAAATACAGATTCCTAGGTCCCAGCCTCACAGATTGTGAATCAACAGGTTTGGGGAAAGGTACAGGAAACTATGTTTTTACAAGCATGCTATGAATCCTAACATTTGAAAACCACTCTTCTGTTGCTTGAAAAAATTTAGGTGACGTTCAGAGTATATCAAGGGAAACCTGCATTTGATTTTACTTTTTGTTAGAAGGGCCATGAAAAAAAATATTTGGGACTTTAAGAGGATTTATTATCTGTTGTCATTCTAATTGTGTGGCATCAAGTTTTGGGTAAAATTTAGAAGGACAATTGTAGCTTTCTCCTAACATTTTGTGGATACTGTTCTTTCTACCTTTGGCATTGGAAAGAGAGAGCACTTTGGTGAAAAGTGGCAGAATATCTTCATAGCAGTTTAACATGCTTCCCCAAGGATTGAAGGGAAAATTAACTGGGGGAAGTGAGTCAAAATCACATAGAAAAGAATATTGCACTTGCTACCCTTGTTCTGAAACTGGGCTAAATTCCCAGGAGATCGTTAAGCTATTTTTTTCTTTTTGGTTAAAGTCAGCATTTCCCTCCTATTACCTGTTCCTGCTGCCATCAAATGTCTAATATGTTTGAAATAATATCCACTCTAGAGAGAGATTTATTGCATTGTAAATCCAGATGACATCCTAGGTAGGCATTTGTTTCTTTCCCATCACTGTCATAACTACGCTTATAGAATAATCTTCTGTACTAGCAGAGTGCTACTGTTTGTGAATCAACTGTTATGTTCAAAGTCTAGAATGTGAGCTAACTTGCAAATGAGGAAATAAACCATGGGGTTGTAGTTAAGGATTAAATCACTTAATGTATGTAAGATCCTTAGAACCATTCCTGCCTTTATAATAAGTGCTCAATAAATGTTAGCTACCTCTTCTACTATTATCACCACTAGTGTGTTAAGTGCTGTGTTATTGGTGTGAACTAATTATAGTAGAGAAACAGAAGATTAAGTTTGCATGGTGTCTGAGGAATCAGAGAGGTTTTCACAGAGGAAGTGACCTTTGCAGGGGGTTCTTATGGTATGAATAGGGTTTCCAGGCAGATGACAGTGCACAGAGATAATTTGGGAGCTGCTGCTTAGAGTCAGCTTGTTAGGCACTCAGGGTACTATGCTAAGGAGTTGGGATTTCTTTCTGTGGGTAGGGAACAGCCACAGAAGGGTTTTTAATAGAAGACTGAAACATCTTTTAAATCACATGACAAAAATGTGAAGGACAGTTTGGAAGAGGAGAGATGTGGAGACAGAAGCAGCTCAGTAGGAGAAAGATATTGGGAGGAGTCCTTTCATAGACCTTGAGCCATAACTTGGCATTTCCTTATCATTATCAGTTTAAAATAAGCTTTAATATTTTCTTTTTTTTTTTTTTTAAAGATTTTATTTATTTATTCATTTATCCCCCCCTTGCTGCTTGTGCTCGCTGGGTCAGCTAACCACGCCGTGTTAGCGGGAACCGAACTCGGGGCCTCCCATATGGTAAACGGGAGCCCTACTGATTGAGCCACAGCCACTTCCCTAATATTTTCTTGAGAGATGCCTTTTCTATTTTGGCAGCTTCAGTTAATTACCCTCCATGCGTGTTTGTTTCTGGGCTTAGGCAGATGTCCCAACTATAGGATCAGAAAAATATCCAGAATGCTTAAACTTAATTTAATGTAGCACTTTAATTTTGTTATTTGTCATTAATTCAATTCCTCATTGGCAAATATTTATTAAGCACCTTTATGTGCCAAGTACTATGTTTGACTCAAGAACAGGGACATTTTCCAAACTAATCTTCTTGGTTAATTACCCTATAAAGGTCAGTATCAGCTGAAGGAGGCTATGAGTAAAAGACTTTCCCTTTCTTCTTCTCTCCTTAACTTTATAGCTATGTTACCTGGAAGTCTAATAAAGGCTCAGTGTCAGCTATGGTGTGAAGCAGCATTGCTTATGATAAAAATGACCCCTGATTGGTGAACTGCATCTGGGCCAGAATATAATACTACCTGGTGGGAAGTCATGACTTTGGGCCTTCCTAAGTGCAGCAACCCTTGTAATGGGCGTATCTTTCCTTGAGACCTGCAAGCTACACCTATGAGACACAAGCTATTTTTTTTTTTTTTTTTAATTTTTTTTATTTTAAAGATTTTATTTATTTATTCATTTATCTCCCCCTTGCTGCTTGTGCTCGCTGGGTCAGCTAACCACGCCGTGCGGGCGGGCTTGCCTTCACCAGGAGGCCCCGAGAACCGAACCCAGGGCCTCCCATATGGTAAACGGGAGCCCCACTGATTGAGCTACAGCCGCTTCCCAGAGACACAAGCTATTGATTCCTATTTGGGACATGGAGTTTCAAAGCTAAGGTAGCTGTCACACCCACTGATATGATCTCATCTCCTTGTACCTGACTGTCACCTGAGGGGCCAGAGGAAACTAATTGCTGGGCTACTGCAAGAACTCCTGCTGAAGACAAGTGCCACATGCTGTTTCCAGTCATGGACCCTGCTGAGTTAATCCGATGCCAAGTATTTGAGTCTAATTGAGCCCAAAGACCACCTGATTTCAGGGGCCAAGCTACTTTTAACTTAGCTAAGTCCAAGGCTCACTTCCTTTCTGAACTCCCTGATGTATTCGGGGCCTCTCTATCTTTTCTCATTGCTGTGATCTCATCCCAGACACTGGAATATCTTTGCCCTCTTAATTTAGATTGGATCTCCTCTATAATTTCTTCTAGGCTGAGATCACCTCCCTTTCCCCCCAAATTCCTAGAAATTTGCCTCTTTTCATCTCCCCATGTTGAAGGCACTGGCTAAAGTTCCTCATAAAGTATCTGAATCTTTCTTTCTTGTGTAAAGGGTCTCGGACACGGACATGGTAAATCCTCTGTTAATAGAGGGTGGTCCAAGTCCCTGGTGAGCCAGGAACACCATATCTCAATCAGAAGATCAGGATGTGAACACAAGAACAGGGAGAGGTGCTCATGTTCTGGAGGTATGGTGATCTGGTTGGGAGCTGATGGTTCTGATAATCAACCTTCCAGCACAGAAGAGCAAAAACCATGCACACATTGTCACAATTAGCCTGTATGACTGGGATGATTTCACAGATATTTGCTTTAGTTAACTTTGGTAAATAGCTAAATTATAATCTCATATGAATTAATTGTACAATGATTATTAGGTACCATGCTCTATCATTGTTTAAAATAGTGTGCACTTTCTAAAAAATGGAATCTGTATTTGTCTCTGGTAGCAATTATGTATATAAGTATTGATTATATATTGAAATGAATTCAGATACACTAAATATAAAGAAGATACTTTATACATTATTTAAATTACCTAAATTTAAACTGAATCTAACTCATCCAAAACCCAAAGAGGCCATGAACAGTCAGTCCCCTTTCTTCAAGGTACTTGTACCTGGAGATTAATTGTCTGGACTTACTTGGGTTCTGTAGATGAAAGCCCTCTGGGAGAGCTGGTCCTGCCTAAGGACTTAGGAAGGAACCTTCCAGATTAAGAATGTAGCTAATTAAGGGACTGTTTAATGTCACATGTGGACTGCTTCAGATGTGCCGCCTCCAAGTGTAGGGACTTGGAGATAGTAAGGATTTTTTGTTTATTTGCTTATTTGTTTATTTTTATAGTTTTATTTATTAACTATTTGTCCTGTACTTATTGATAAGATTCTGGATATTGTTGGGCTGGGATAATTGCATCCTTTACCAAACCTAAAGCAGAACAAAGTTAAAAATTTACCCCCAAAGTCTAGGTAACAGAGAGTTACTTAAATGTTTCTGGTACACAAAGTATGAAAAACTCCTCTCTCTTGCCCTTCTTACTGATTTTATAAAAAGAAGTTCCTTCTGAAGAGTCTGCCTAAAGTAAAATAGATGAGTGTTGATGACAGTAGTATAGACTGTGGGATGTTCTCCAATATCTGTTCCCACTCTTGCCATAGCAATAGAAACCCTGATTTTTACACGGGCACATGGCTGCCCAGCATAAAGACAAGCTCCATAGCAACCAGTGTGGTCATATAACCAATGCAAAGTTAAAGACAGTTGACACATGCTTTCCTTTTCCCAGCTTCTTCATCCCTTCTTCTGCTCTGCTGCTTGAAATACAGATGTGTTTGGTGGAGCTCTAGTTGCCACCTTGGACTATATTGGACTGTGAGGATGGGGGCCACATATTTGGGATGGCGGAACAATAAGTTGGAAAGATGATGATTTTATAGGACAGAGCTCCTATCCCCTAAAACTGCAGAGCTCAATCCTGGACTGTCTGTCTCTAGAGTTTCATGCAAGACAGAAAATCACCTTTGTCTTGTTAAAATTATTATTTCATATTTAGCTACATCTAATTTTAAGTGATTCAGTGTTACTTCCTTCAGGAAGGCAGCTTTCATAACCTTTCCTGGAAGCTTATTACAGGACTTAATTATCTTTAAGAACTAAACATTCCTTTTTCACTTATTTTATTTTTTTGAAGTACTGGGGTACAAGGAATGAAACTGGGACCTCATATGTGGGAAGCCAGTGCTCAACCAGTGAGTCATATCACCTCCCCGGAGTAGGTTTTTTCATTTGTTTTGCTTGTTGTTGTTGTTGTTTTTAGAAGGCACCAGGAACCTAACCTGGGACCTCCCATGTAGGAAGCAGGCGCTCAACTGCTTGAGCCACATCTGCTCCTCTTTATTTTTTTGAAAAGTATCCTTGATGTAATTTATTTCTGTTTTCTCTTGTTCCAGTCTCTGAAAATGGAGAACTGATTGGCTTCTTCTTCATGCTGAATCTTCATGGAATATAAGAATTTTGTTTGCCCTTTAATTTTAATGCTTTTTGTCAATCAGTGGATTTAGAGCTTTTAATTTAAATAATTATCATTTTATTTTAAGAAAAACATTCATAGTTATTCTTCTTCCTCTCCCCACACTCTCTCTCTCTACACACACACATACACATAAGAGAATTGGTTATGCTGGCTTGGAGTGCTAATTATGCCTGTGATTTGTTATTAGTGGATCACAGCAAGCTGCTCTTAGTGAAATAATAAGCTGTTTACTGAACTGTGAAAGAACAGAAAGAATGTACTTATATCTGGGGGGAACTAGTAGAAATGTGTTTTCTCTCTGTGTATGTGAGTGAGTGAGAGAAAGAAAAAGAGACAGGCTTAATTACTGTCCTGTTTTGTGGCTTCCTGGGGAACAGGGGCTCATCCCAGTGAGGGAGCAGTGCCAAATTCCTCCGGTGCATGAAATTGGAGCAGTGCCTGAGATGCCAGACACGTTTCTGTGCCTTTAGATTGTGCCTTTAGACTCTGACGTATTCAGGAGACTATATTCCCTGCAAAATAGCACTGAAAGCAACCTTTAAGGGAAAGGTAATTGAATCTGTCTTAGGACATCCCTCATTTCTGTGTCCCACACTGTCTGAGTCACCTTAAAAAAAAATAACAGCTTTGGAGATATAATTCACTTACAGTACAACTCACTCCTTTAAAGTGTACAATTCAGTGTCTTCTTTTTTAGCGTATTAACAGAATTGTGTAACCATCAGCCCATTAAATTATAGAACATTTTCCTCACTCCAAAAAGAAATCCCCTACCCAACAGTAGTCACTTCACACCCCACCCCCAGGCCCTCCAGCCCTAGGCAACCACTAATCTACTTTCTTTCTCTATGGATCTGCTTATTCTGGACATTTCATATAAATGGAATCAAACAATACGTGGCCTTTTATGACTGGCTTCTTTCACTTATCGTAATGTTTTTGAGATTCATCCATGTTGTAGCATGTATCAGGACTTCAGTCCTTTTTATGAATAAATAGTTTTCCATTGTATGTATAGCCACATTTTATTTATCCATTTTTTTATTGATAGACATTTGGGTTGTATCCACTTTTTTGGCTATTATGAATATTTGTGGACAAGTTTTTGTATGGACATATGTTTTCATTACTCTCAGGCACATACCTAGAAATGGAATTGCTAAGTGTGGTAGGCAGAATAATGTCCTCCCCTTTCCCCCCTAAGATGTCCACTTCCTAATAAGGTATCCTGGATTATCTGAGTGGGCCCAGTGTATTCGAAGTTGCCCTTAAAAGATAGAAGGAGGAGGCAGATAGTCAGAATCAGAATGATGTGATGTGGGAAATACTCAACTGGCCATTGCTGGGTCTGAAGATGGAATGGGGCCACAAGTTGAGGAGTGCTGGCAGGCTGTAGATGTTGGAAAAGGCAAGGGAAATGGATTCTTCCCTGAAGCTTCTGGGAGGAATGCAGTCCTGCCAATACCTTGATTTTAGCCCAGTGGGACCCATCTTGGACTTCTGCCCTTCAGAATTTGTGTTGTTTTAAGCCACCAAACATATATTTGTGACTTCACCAATAAGAAACCAATATACTAATACACGTTGACTTTGAGGTACCTATGGGCATCCAAGTGGAAATGTCCTGTGGGTAGTTTGATACATGAGTTGGAGCTAGGGAGAGAAGCCTGGACTGGGTCATATGGCAGCTCTATGCTTAACCTTTTGAGGAACTGACAGAGTGTTTTCCAAAGTAACTACACCATTTTACATTTTCATCAGCAATGTAGGAGGGTTTAAAGTTTCTCAAAATGTTCACCAGTGCTTGCTAATATCTGTCTTTTTTATGGTAGCATTCTAGTAATTGTGAAGTGGTATCTCACTATAGTTTTTATTTACATTTCCTTGATGACTAATGATGTTGAGCATCTTTTCAATGTGCTTATTTGACCATTTTTATATTTCTTTTGGAGCAATGTCTGTTCAGATACTTGGCCCATTTTAAAATTGGGTTACTTGTCTTTTTACTACTGAGTTGTTTCTATATTCTAGATAAAAGACGCTTATTAGATATATACTTCTTGAAGGTGTCCTTTGAAGCACAAATGCTTTAAATTTTTATGAAGTCCAATTTTATTTATCTTTCCCTTTGTTGATTGTGCTTCAGGTATCATAGCTAAGAAAGCATCCTGTACTCAAAGTTATAAAGATGTATGGCTAGTCTGACCTACCTTTGAGGGCTTCTTTGTATGACCTAGGCACTGTGGAAGGGACTGAGAATATGGAGATGAAAGTCTCAGTTCCCACCCAAGAGCCTCCCAGTCTAAGACTGTGGACAAACAGGCAAAGAGACAACTATGTAATATGGAATGTGGTGGGTGCCCTAATAGAGATAAGCATAGATGTTGTTATGGCACAGAAGAGGAGTTCTTAATTCTTCCTTGGAAAGTCAAGAAAGCCTTCACGGAAGGGATGAGTTTTGAATCTTAAAGGGTGAGGAGGAGTTTGACAGGTGAAGTGGACTGATTGTGTGTGTGGACGTGTATGCAAATGTGGTGTGTGTGCGTGATGTTAAAGGGAGTAGCTCAAGAAGGTCTTTGTATGCTGTTTTAGTTTGCCAAAGGGATGCCGATGCAACATACCAGAAATCTGTTGGCTTTTATAAAGGAGGTTTATTTGGGTAAGAGCCTATAGTTCCAAGGCTGTGAAAAGGCCATCTCAAGGCACCATAAGAGGTGCTTTTTTTTTTTATTTTTTTTTTAAAGATTTTATTTATTTATTCATTTGTCCCCCCCTTGCTGCTTGTGCTCGCTGGGTCAGCTAACCACACCATGCGGGCGGGCTTGCTTCACCAGGAGGCCCCGGGAACCGAACCCGGGACCTCCCATATGGTAAACGGGAGCCCTACTGATTGAGCCACAGCCGCTTCCCAAGAGGTGCTTTCTAACCAAAGTCAGCTGCCATATGTTGAGGCAAGATGGCAGGTAATGTCTGCCCTGTCTCTCCTTCCCCTCCTGGCTCAGTTGCTCTGCTTTCTTCCTGATTTCAGCTGCAAGCTGGCAAAGGACTTGTCTCTTAGGGCTTCCTATATCAGTCTCAGCTCTTTTGCTCGCTTCCCAAATTCAGCTGTAAACTATCAGGCATATAGCAGGGCTGGTCTCCTCTGAGGCCCAGCCTCTTGGGGCTTCATGCTTAAGTGGTCCTCTCTTTTACATGGCAGGACCAAACATGGCCATTCCCTTTTTCTTCTCTCTGTCTGTCCATGTGAGTCCATTTATATCAAACCCAGCAAGGGGGCAGAGACTTAACCTGCTAGTAGAATCAAAAGCCCTAAGACAATCTTATCACATAATCTAATCAAAGCCTCCTTAACTGAATTTAATGCAATCAAAGGGTATCATACCCAGAGGAATAGATTCATTTACAAACATAATCTTTCTCTTTTTAGAATTCATAAAATAATCTCGAACTGCCACATATTCCTTGCAGAGGTAATTGGGATAAAATGCTGAGGGTGGTGGGGAAGCCAATGAAGGATATAAAACTAAGTGGCATCCTGATCAAATTTATATTTCAGGAAGAATTCTGAGTAGCCAAGTGGAGGATATATTGAGGACTGAGGGAGGGGAAGGATAGAAGAGCACCAATGATGAGGATCAAAACCAGAGCAGTGGAGGTAGGGCAGAGAAGAGTTGATGGATTTGACAGATTTAAAGGCAATAATAAGGGAGCAGATGTAGCTTGAGCTCCCACCTCCCACATGGGAGGTCCTGGGTTCGGTTCCTGGTGCCTCCTAAAAAAACAAAAACAAACAACAAGCAAAACAAATGAAAAAAAAAACAAAAAACAAAAAAAAAAACAAGAACAATTCAGGGAAGCCGATGTGGCTCAGTGGTTGAGTGCCAGCTTCCCACATATGAGGTCTGAGGTTTAATCCCTGGCCCCTGGTACCTCAAAAAATAAAATAAAATAAAACAAAACAAAATAAAATAAAATAAAATAAAATAAAATAAAATAAAATAAAATAA